>OX638369.1:75810414-75964767 GCA_951812925.1 Calliopum simillimum
TTTTCTTTTTTTTTTATAACCCAGTGTGCCAAACGGACTCGTTTCGGATCCGTAACGGGTTCATATTTTCGTTCTTTTTATCCGTTACGGAATCCGTTACGTATCCGTTACTGATCCGTTTGCGGGAAGGATTCCAAAAAAAAAAACGAATCGTTTTTTCTTCTTTTATGGATCTGTTTCGAACCTGTAACGTACATCAAAAACTAATTCAAAACGGATTCGCTTTTAATAATGTTAATGCTGCTTATAAAAAAAAAAGAAAACAGGGTGAAGCGCTTATTTTTAATTAAAAAAAACAAAATAACAAAAAAAAAAAAAATTACTAGCCCGGCCGGGAGTCGAACTCTGGCTCCCGGGGTATTACTCTTTCATACACGAGACGTTAGACAACTAGGCTATTGGCCGATATGATGTTTACTTAACTGATGTAGATTTGTTTGATGTTGAGATTTAAAGTTTGTATATTAAACAAATTTCTGTTGTTTTTTTATAAGTATTCTGTGTTGTTTTTCTTCCCTTCTTTGATAAAAAATGTTATATACTCAAATTTGGAATCAAAAACATTTTTTCAAACAGAGTTTGAAAAGTTTACAAAAAATCATACGCAATAAAATAAAAAGAAAAAAAAAAAACAAATCAAAAATATTTTTTTTTATCATAAAAATTAAATAAAGCAAATCCGTTTTGAGTTCGTATTTGAAGTATTTACGGAATCGAAACGGATTTGCCCAGGTTCGAATCCTACCAGAGGTGGATTTTTACCCTTTATTTTTCTTCCTTTTTTTCTTTTTATTATTTTTTAATTGCTAATAGGCGCATCAAAACGGTTTTTTTCTGTAAATATACAGCATTAACATATTTAAAAGCAAATCCGTTTTGAATTCGTTTTTACATAAGTTTCGGATTCGAAACGGGCCCGCACTGCGGAATTTAATTTTTTTTTATTCGCTAATAAGCGCTTCAAAATCTTTTTTTTTTTTATCTAAACAAAGCGTTTTGAATTCGTTTTTGATGTACGTTACGGGTTCGAAATGGATCCGTTACCGCGGATTACGTTTTTTATACCTTTATGAACTCGTAATGGATTCGAAACGGATCCTCATCCGTTTTTGTGCACATTGGGAAGCAGCATTAACATTATTAAAAGCGAATCCGTTTTGAATTCGTTTTTGATGTACGTTACAGGTTCGAAACGGATCCATAAAAGAAGAAAAAACGATGCGTTTTTTTTTTAGGAATCCTTCCCGCAAACGGATCAGTAACGGACACGTAATGGATTCCGTAACGGTTAAAAAGAACGAAAATATGAACCCGTTACGGATCCGAAACGAGTCCGTTTGTTTGAAAAAATGTTTTTGCCCAATGTGCACAAAAACGGATGAGGATCCGTTTCGAATCCATTACGAGTTCATAAAGGTATAAAAAACGTAATCCGCGGTAACGGATCCATTTCGAACCCGTAACGTACATCAAAAACGAATTCAAAACGCTTTTTTTAGATAAAAAAAAAAAAATTTTGAAGCGCTTATTAGCGAATAAAAAAAATTGAATTCCGCAGTGCGGGCCCGTTTCGAATCCGAAACTTATGTAAAAACGAATTCAAAACGGATTTGCTTTTAAATATGTTAATGCTGTATATTTACAGAAAAAAACCGTTTTGATGCGCCTATTAGCAATTAAAAAATAATAAAAAGAAAAAAAAGGAAGAAAAATAAAGAGTAAAAATCCACCTCTGGTAGGATTCGAACCTGGGCAAATCCGTTTCGATTCCGTAAATACTTCAAATACGAACTCAAAACGGATTTGCTTTAATTAATTTTTATGATAAAAAAAATATTTTTGATTTGTTTTTTTTTTTCTTTTTATTTTATTGCGTATGATTTTTTGTAAACTTTTCAAACTCTGTTTGAAAAATGTTTTTGATTCCAAATTTGAGTATATAACATTTTTTATCAAAAGAAGGGAAGAAAAACAACACAGAATACTTATAAAAAAAACAACAGAAATTTGTTTAATATACAAACTTTAAATCTCAACATCAAATAAGTCTACATCAGTTAAGTAAACATCATATCGGCCAATAGCCTAGTTGTCTAACGTCTCGTGTATGAAAGAGTAATACCCCGGGAGCCTGAGTTCGACTCCCGGCCGAGCTAGTAATTTTTTTTTTTTTTTTTGTTATTTTGTTTTTTTTAATTAAAAATAAGCGCTTCGCCCTGTTTTCTTTTTTTTTATAAGCAGCATTAACATTATTAAAAGCAAATCCGTTTTGAATTCTTTTTTGATGTACATTACAGGTTCGAAACGGATCCATAAAAGAAGAAAAAACGATTCGTTTTTTTTTAGGAATCCTTCCCGCAAACGGATCAGTAACGGATACGTAACGGATTCCGTAACGGATAAAAAGAACGAAAATATGAACCCGTTACGGATCCGAAACGAGTCCGTTTGGCACACTGGGTGATTCCAAATTTGAGAAAAACAACTCAGAACACTTATAAAAAAAACAATAGAAATTTGTTTAATCAATACAAACTTTAAATCTTAACATCAGATCCCAATGTGCACAAAAACGGATGAGGATACTTTTCGAATCCGTTACGAGTACATAAAGGTATAAAAAACGTAATCCGCGGTAACGGATCCATTTCGAACCCGTAACGTACATCAAAAACGAATTCAAAACGCTTTGTTTAAATAAAAAAAAAAAACATTTTGAAGCGCTTATTAGCGATTAAAAAAAAAAAAATACCGCAGTGCGGGCCCGTTTCGAATCCGAAACTTATGTAAAAACGAATTCAAAACGGATTTGCTTTTAAAAGTGTTAATGCTGTATATTTACAGAAAAAAAACCGTTTTGATGCGCCTATTAGCAATTAAAAAATAATAAAAAGAAAAAAAGGAAGAAAAATAAAGGGTAAAAATCCACCTCTGGTAGGATTCGAACCTGGGCAAATCCGTTTCGATTCCGTAAATACTTCAAATACGAACTGAAAACGGATTTGCTTTAATTAATTTTAATGATAAAAAAAATATTTTTGATTTATTTTTTTTTTTCTTTTTATTTTATTGCGAATGATTTTTTGTAAACTTTTCAAACTCTCTTTGAAAAAATGTTTTTGATTCCAAATTTGAGTATATAACATTTTTTATCAAAAGAAGGGAAGAAAAAGAACACAGAATACTTATAAAAAAAACAACAGAAATTTGTTTAATATACAAACTTTAAATCTCAACATGAAATAAGTCTACATCAGATAAGTCAACATCATATCGGTCAATAGCCTAGTTGTCTAACGTCTCGTGTATGAAAGAGTAATACACCGGGAGCGTGGGTTCGACTCCCGGCCGGGCTAGTAATTTTTTTTTTTTTTTTGTTATTTTGTTTTTTTTAATTAAAAATAAGCGCTTCACCACTTTTCTTTTTTTTTTTATAAGCAGCATTAACATTATTAAAATCAAATCCGTTTTGAATTCGTTTTTGATGTACGTTACAGGTTCGAAACGGATCCATAAAAGTATAAAAAACGATTCGTTTTTTTTTTAGGAATCCTTCCCGCAAACGAATCAGTAACGGATACGTTACGGATTCCGTAACGGATAAAAAGAACGAAAATATGAACCCGTTACGGATCCGAAACGAGTCCGTTTGGCACACTGGGTATTCAAAAAAACCTTTAAATGACAAAAAAACCGGTTTTCATTGAATAACTTCTAAACGGTTACTTCAATGTGTACACATGTACATGGCTTATATTTTGTAGATCTTGTGATTCTCTAAAAAATTGATCTTATTGCTTTTTATCGTGGGACTTACCGTTTCAGAAATATCTGTAGTTATTTTAGTTCAATTATTATTTATTAATTCAATTTTAATTACTTAAACTATTGTACTTATTACAAATATTAATTTAAGGAGCCTTTTAAAATCGATCTAACGAGCACGTTGATTTTTGCAGAAAGAGAAAGGTTGTGCTTTCATTAAAGCGTTAAGTTGGCATTGGTTTTGTGTGGGTCGTGTTCAGTGCACTTGTACATTAACGTTAAGGGTCACGTACACACAACCGCTACAATTCATGTATCTGTACATCTTGCTTCGGAACAAAGTATTGCGTAAGCAGGTTTGAGTCTATCAATGGAAATTGACACTTTCCTGTTTTTTCTTTCTATAATAAAGTATTTCCTCAGTCGGCGAATGACTTTGTAAGGTCCCTCATACGGCGAGGCTAGACCTGTTTCCACTTTATCCACTCGGACAAAAACGTTATCACATTTATCTAAATCTTTTGGAATGAAAATTGCATGTTTACTTGGTCGTGTTTCCCGCAGGTTGTTAATTAAGAGGTTTTGATCAGACGGACTTCCTTTATTGTCAACAAAAATTTCACCAGGCAATCGAAGATTCTGCCCGTAAACCATTTCTGCGGGTTGAACATTTGAGATCTTCTGTGTAACCACAGCTCGGCGCTCCAATTAGAAACGTTACCTCTGGCTCTCAATGGGTCCTTTAACTGCCTGTGGAACCTTTCCACCATACCGTTGGACTGCGGGTGATACGGGGTTGTGTGAATCTTATGGATACCTTACATAGCAGAAAGCTCACTCAGTAATTTTGTCTCAAACTGAGTTCCTTGATCTGTCGTTATTTTCAACGGCACGCCGAAACGAGGCAGATAATTGTTAACGAATGCTTTCGCGACTGTCTTTGCTGAGATGTCATGTAAAGGGTAAGCCGCAGGCCACCTGGTGAAACGATCCACAATTGTTAATATGTACGAGAAACCGTCAGAAATTGGAAGCGGTCCGACGAGATCCATGTGGATATGATCAAAACGACCTGAAGGTATGTCAAATTTACCATGAGGCGATTTTGTGTGCCTATGGATCTTAGATCTTTGACAAGCTTCACATGTTTTCGTCCATGACCCGATATCCTTATTCATACTTGGCCAAAAGTAACGATTGGTTATTAAACGACGCGTAGCGCGAACACTTGGATGAGAAAGCTTATGAAGCGTTTGAAAAACTAGCTTGCGAAATGAATACGGAACATATGGCCCTGCTACGTTTGTAGAAGTTTCGCAATAAATATTGAAAATTGGAAAGAAAATTTTTCAAGTTTAAATTTTGAATTTTGGTTGCAATTATTTCCTAAAATGTCTTTAAGTTCTTCATCCACAGTTTGTGAATTGGCGAGTGTTTCTAAATCGATTTTCTAAGTATCAGATATTTCATCTGTGGCTATTCTTGACAGGCTATCAGCCACGACGTTGTCTTTCCCTTTGACATATTAAATGTTTGTGGTAAATTGGGCAATAAAGTCTAATTGGCGAGATTGCCTCGGACACCTTTCAGTCTTAGTGAATAAGGCGTGTGACAAAGGCTTATGGTCAGTGAAAATTATTACTTCTCGACCGTCAATAAAATATCGAAAGTGTTTCAAAGCCAATAACTCCCTATCAAAAGTGGAGTACTTCCTCTCAGCATCGGAAAGTTTTTTTGAAAAAAATGAAAGTGGTTCCCATATCTCCTTATTCTTCTGCTGAAGAACAGCACCCACTGCAATGTTTGAAGCATCGGTGGCTATGGAAAATTCTCCATCAGGAATAGGATGAACCAATAAAGTAGCATGAGCGAGAGCATTTTTGGTGGCCTCAAAAAATTCAGTCAACTCATCAGGCCACAAAAAATCTTTGCTTATCTTACGAGTTTTCTGAGAAGCTGTTACGTGAGAGTGAATAGGTGCCAAAAGGTGCGCTAATTTAGGAATAAACCTATGGTAATAATTTACCATTCCTATGAATCGTTGCACTTGCTTCACAGATTGTGGTATAGGAAAATCAAGAATTGATTTGATTCGATCTTCAGAAGGAAAAATGCCGTTGGCAGAAATTTTATGGCCAAGGAAATCCAAAGAAGTGACGCCAAAAATGCATTTGGAAGTATTTATAGTCATACCATACTCTTCAAGTCTTTCAAAAAGAGATTTGAGATGCTGTTTGTGTTCTTGACAGGTCTTAGACGCTACCAGAATATCATCTATGTAGGGGAAAATGAAAGAAAAACCTCTACAAACAGCATTAATTAAACATTGAAATGACTGGGCCGCATTTCGAAGGCCGAAAGGCATTCGGCGAAATTGAAACATACCAAAAGGGGTAGTTAGAGCTGTTTTATAAACATCTTCAGTAGCAACTGGTATAAGATGGTATGCTCTAACTAGGTCAATTTTTGAAAAAATTTAACAACCATGTACGTTCATTGCAAAATTTTGAATGTGAGTGATCGGATATCGATCCGGCACAGTTACTGCGTTAAGTCGGCGGTAATCGCCACAGGGCCTCCAGTCTACGCTATTTTTCTTCTTAACCATGTGCAGTGGTGAACAAGTTGAAGAAAAAGAAGGTTGAAAAATTCCAAGGTCCACCATATGTTCGAACTCTGTAAGAGCAGCCTTATGTCGGACCGGATCTAGTCGCCTTGGTCTCGAAAAAGGAAGTTGACCTTCGGTCACTATTTGATGGACAACTGTATGTACAAGAGGAGCGAAATAGTTTGGTGGTTGAGTTAAAGATGGGTGTTTCTTTAAAATTTCTCCATACTCATTATCAACCACGAATTGGAGTGGCGTGAGAGTAATCTCATTCCTGACAACTGCCGAAACATCAAGTTTAGTTTCGGAGTCAACTAATTTTTTATGTTTTACGTCGACGAGCAAGCCAAATTTTGTTAAAAAATCAGCTCCTAAAATTGGGCGACTAACATCTGCTATTATCAACGTATGTACAAAATCTCTCCTTAAACCTATGTTTAATTTAAGAAGTTTCGACCCAAAGGTACGAATAGTAGTTCCGTTTGCGGCGGATAAAAATGTATCTGATCTAGAGTTTCTTGAAAGTTTATTTAAAAATGGTTTAAATGGTAGAACTGACACCTCTGCGCCAGTTTCTACCAAAAACAATAAGTGATTATTTTTATCTTTTAAAAATAAACGGCGGCTTGTAGTTAACTGACTGTTTGCCGCACCAACAGCAGTCGAACTTAGTTTGGGTTATTTTGATTTGATTTTGTCTTATCGGCGTTGGAAGAAAAGTTGCAAGGTTTGATGCACTTTTTGGCGTTGTTGGCATAACTGTTATGGTTTTAACAGAACTTGGAATTCACTTTTCTTTGGCGGCTAGCCGAACGAGAACGTTCAGATTTAGAACTCTGTCGCGATCGATTTCGTGAGTTACGATTAAACGATAAACTTTCTATCATAGTTTCCAATCTATGAAGACGTTTTTCTAAACTATTTGAACTAGTGTTCGTGTGTGAAATGCTATGAATACTTGCTGATGGTGAAACTTCATAAATTTTATCAGCAGCCACAACGAGTTCCATTAAAGGTTTTTCAATTAAAAGTAAAGAAACAGTAATGTGTTCGGGTAACCCCCGCATCCACAATTTTTTAATAACCTCATCACTAAATGCATTATTTGCAATTTGGTGCATGGAACGAAGTACATCAGAATGGCCCTATGCTCCTCCTAGGAGTTAAAGGAGAATACATACATACATACATGTCTGCCTTTTCAACTAACGCCTCAAGCCGTTGAGTTTCCGAAATTGAATGTCTTTGGATAAGTGCTGATTTTAACGCGGTATATTTATATGTTGATGGAGAATTAGAAAGAACATCGATCACAGAATCACAAGTATCTACCGGTAAAGCGGCAACCGTGAGGCAATACTTCGACTCTTGACTTGTGATTCTGTAGACTAAAAACTGTGCCTCTGCTTGGATAAACCAAGTTACAGGATTCCCATTCCAAAAATGTGGCAATCGACAGGTGTGAATAGCCTCAACTGCAGCGTTGTTGGGAGAAAACGATTGTGATGTTGGCTGTAAATTAAATGCCGAAGAGGATGTTGTCGCGGTCGACGTTGTCAATGTCGTTGTCGTAGTTGTTTTGTCTTCAGTAGTCGTCATTTCAATACGAAAATTTTAAATATTTTTATCAACAAAAAAATGTATACGATGAAAAATATGTGACTCGTTGCCAACTTAC
The DNA here is from genome assembly GCA_951812925.1 of Calliopum simillimum. Classification (NCBI taxonomy): domain Eukaryota; kingdom Metazoa; phylum Arthropoda; class Insecta; order Diptera; family Lauxaniidae; genus Calliopum; species Calliopum simillimum. The sequence goes on from OX638369.1 coordinate 75,818,466, forward strand.
GATAATGACACCAAATAACACGCGAAAAAAAAATTAATTAAATAAAATAATTTCGGGGGTTGTCTCGAGTTTTAGATTAGAAACGAAAACGTGAAAATTAAGAAAAATCGTCTTGAAAAGACTTACTAAGTACAATTTAAAAATTTTGCGATGGTCCTTGAATATGATTGCTATCGCTTCTGTTCTCCACCGATGACGTTTCTGCAATAAATGACTTGCTGTTGTTGCAGGCAGCACGCTGCTTCGCTGTTTTTGGCAGAGCGTTTTAATACTGCTGTTGGGAAAGTGATCTGCAATGATTCACTAAGTCGAATTTTAATAGACTGCAGGGCAAAGTAGCGTGACAAGACTATGCTTCTTCCACAAAATGTTGAGTACTATGTATGTAGTACGATCTTGAGATGATATTTGCAAAAATTGCTTATTTCGCCAGTGGATGAAGTGCAAATCATGAAAACTACGATGTATTGTAAAAGTAAAAATATTTTCGGTGGTTGCGGCGCTGCAGTTTTGTCTGCACGGCGTTGAAAATTTTATTTTATTGATTTTCTCGTGCGATCGGCTTTTCTTTTACTGCACTCCGTGGTCGGGGTCACCAATGTAGTTATTTTAGTTCAATTGTTATTTATTAATTCAATTTTAATTACTTTAACTACTTATTACAAATATTAATTTAAGGAGCCTTTTAAAATCGATCTTACGAGCACGTTGATTTTTGCAGAAAGAGAAAGGTTACCGACATACCGAGCTGTCATTTTGTGTTTTCATTAAAGCGTTAAGTTGGCATTGGTTTTGTGTGGGTGTAAAGAGAATCCAATTATCTTTTGAACGGTCTTTTAATTTTTTTTTTGTACGACTCATTGTTAAAGAGTTTTCGCAATTTTAAAAGTAAGATATTTCAATACGAACTTATACGTAGCATTTTCATATAACAACTGTGCACAACTTTTCAAATTGGGTTATCTCCTAAGCTATAAGCTACACAAAAACATTTTTTACATCTTTTCTCAGGAAATTTCCTGTGTTACAAAATTGTGAACAAAAATTTTCCTGTAAAAGTTAGCGTTAGCAAGATATACGTATTTGCAAAAAACTGATTTTTGCTAGCTTTGAGCCCGAATAACTTTTTATGCGCACAATGGACTTCAATTGACTTTTTACGGTGAAAAAAATTCACTTGGAATTTTTTCGCAGAAAAATTTTTATTTTCCTGGGCTATTAAGTTTAATTTTTAATTTTTTTCTTCTGAAAAATAGGTTATTTTAAACGCCATCCCCTCCCTTCTGTGACAAAAAGTGACGCTTGCTCGAACCCCCTCCCCCCATAGAAGCGTCACGGAGTTTATGGACAGCCCCTTAGTTGTCGAATACATTTTTCATTCGCTGGATTTTGGAATTTGCATTTTTGATACAAAAAATCCCTCCAATTCTTATTTTAAATTTCAACACTGCACTGATCTTTCTTACGTCAAAGCAAAACAAAAGTAACGAGCTGACTGAATAAGAACGTCTGTCTGTTGCATTTGCTATCTTTTTATTTTCATATTTTTATTTGCATAAAATAACTTCTGCAATTTTTAATTTTTATTGGAATTTCCATATTTGTTGCAGAAACTTTGCGTAGTTTTATCTTTTTTAATTAATTCTTTTATTTTATGCTTGTTTTTTTTTTTTTGAGTTATTTATCCAAATCTAATGCATTCGTTAAGTTGTCACATACATTTTTCATTCGTTGGGCATGCTTCTTCGTTTTCACATTCGCTTGATTTTGACATTTGAGGTGTGGTTGTGTTTGCGTCTGCAAAATTTTGCCGACTCGCGAACGGTGCTAGGGCCCATAAAGTGTCAAAACAATGATCTCAGCAGAGTTGCAAATTGTTTACAGGGTTTCCGTCTGCAGGTTCATGTTGAGTTGTAGAATTGTTGGTAGAGTTAGTATTTTTCGGTAACAATCTTTCTTCTGATTCTTTTGACCTCTACATTTGGCTTTTATATGGCCGACCTTGCCACATCCATAACAGGTTAATTGTTTCTTTCTGCTTTTTGCAATCATTGCACCTGATTCACTTGATCTTGCCAGTTCGTTTGTTGTGTTCATCCATCAATCGAGTTTTCACGAATTTCAACGTTAAACTATCTTGGTTCATCGTTTCCAAAGCCGTAACCAATCGTTACTTTTGGGTAATGTTAGCAATAAATGAACGACTATGTCCAAATCTTCAATATTCGCACCCATTGAATTCAATTCACGTATTTTCCTACCAAAATTCAGAAAATGTTGAGTCATGTCAAACATTTCTTTTGCTGTTTTCTTTTCCTTAATATACTTCAGTTGCCCATCATTAATTGTTTGCATCAATATCGAAATACATTTCTTTTTCTCCAGTTTCACTTTTTCCTTTTCAGCATCTTTTCCAATTGCTTAAATATCCTCCAATTTTTCTTCGATGTATTTCCGCAATCCTCTTTCATCTAGAAGTATGCCAACACGAAATTTCCAGTTAGAAAAATTTGTTCCGTCGAATAGCTGAATCTTGGTGACCGATGTATTGTCCACCATTGTTTTTGTTTTCAGGATACTTGTTGAAGCAAATCAATTCTCTCAATTAAATCTTTTTCAATTTGTTACACTACTTCCTGGGCCCATAACCTGAGAAGTTCCAGGATCAAACAAAGAATTTAATTGAATTGTTCGTTAGAAAATTATATTTGTGAAATAATTTTTGAAAAGAAAACTAGTAAGGGTGGTATCTTTGGCCTGGCCAAAAACTAAATACCCTACACTGCAAGTATATTATTAGGAGATTATAAGAACAACTTGCTTATATGGGAAGTGCCACGCCCTCTCCCCCGAGCTTACATTGATTTTGCGTAGAGCTTGCAATTACTGTTCTGAGTGTTTGAGTAAAATTCGGTTAGGTTTTTTTAAAAAAATCTTTTAGTAGAGCATTTTGAAACTTTTGCTTATACGGGTGGTTCCACGCCCTCTTGTCCGAGTTTACCTAGATCTTGCGTATAGCTTGCATTTATAGATCCGAGTGTTTGAGTGAAATTTGGTTGGATTATCTCAAAAAACACTTTCATTATATAATTTTGAAACTTTTGCTTATATGGGAGGTGCCACGCCCTCTTGTCCGAGTTTACCTAGATATTGCGTATAGCTTGCATTTATAGATCCGAGTGTTTGAGTGTAATTTGGTTGGGTTATCTCAAAAAACGCTTTCCGTATAACATTTTGAAACTTTTGTTTACATGGGAGGTGCCACGCCCTCTAGTTCGAATTTGCCTAGTTGTTGCTCAGAGCTTATACTTACTTTCTCTAGTATTTATGTGTATTTTGCTTCTGTTATTGCAAATAATGCTCTTATTATTGCATTTTGAATATATTTTTTGTATGGGCGGTAGGCGTATCCGTTTACCGATTTTGCTCATTTTCAATCCCCCGAGTTAACTTTTACGACGGAGGCTGTGCACCAAATTTCATTGAATTATCTTGCTTGGTTTTCCCATAAAATGTATTTCCACACACACCCAGCCACCCAGCCAGCCAGACAGACGGACATGGCTATATCGACTCAGGAGGTGACGCTGATTAAGAATATATATACTTTTCCATACCTGCCACGCCTCCTTCTCTGCGTTACAAGCGGAAGGACAAAGTGAATAAACTCTGGGTGTAGGGTATAAAAAATACAATATTAATTTGATAGATAAAAACTAAATACAAAGCAAAAGTGATTGTGAGTTACAGTGTGTTCGTTTAAAGTATAAGGAGTGAGATCGAAAAAATTTTAACACACGTTTTACCTAATAATTTTTTTTGGGTGTAGAATTTAAAATTATCTTTGATCTAGTTATCTTTGAAAAATATGTCAGTTATTATTTTTTATGACCAACATGTTGATTTGTTGTGAGTTTGATCAAAATGAATGAAGGAAAAGAAGTACGTCTTAAAATTATTAAAAATTTAAAAAAAAAAAAAATCAAAATTGGTCCTACAAAAAATTGGCCAAAGAATTGAAGGTCTGCCGTCAAACTGTTTCCAATGTTATTAAACAGTTTCAGGAGAATTTGAGCATTGATAGGAAACCTGGTTCGGGAAGAAATTAAGGACCACATGATATTGGGAAAGCCAAGAAAATTGAAAGCATATTGAAAAGATCTCACACATCTTCTAGAAAAGCTGCCCGGTTAGCCCAGTGCTCTGACTATTTGGTGCGAAAAGTTAAAGCCAATGCAGGTTTGAAAACATACAAAGTCCAAAAGGTTCCAGACAGGAATGCTGCAAAAAAGTTAGACGCCAAAAGTAGGGCTCGGAAATTAAAATCGAATTTCATACAAAAATATTCATGTTGTATAATGGACGACGAAACGTATGTAATGGCAGATTTTCGCAGCTTCCGGGTCAAAATTTTGTTGTTGTTGATGCTCGAAGAAATGTCGAAGAACAATTTAGAATCCAAAAGCAAACATAATTTCCTAAAAAATTCCTGGTATGGCAAGCTATATGCAGTTGCGGCAAAAGATTGCTTCATTTGTTACAGTGGGCTCTATAAATACCGAAGTATACATCAAAGAATGTTTGATTTGGCATCATGTCACTACGGGAAGAAAGTTCTGAAGTGGTACCAAAGTAATAACATAGTTTTTGTACCAAGAGAGGCCAATCCTCCAAATTGTCCGGAGCTAAGACCAGTGGAGAGATATTGGGCTCTTGTGAAAAGAAACTTAAAGAGCACAAAAAAAGTGTCCCAAAATATCGAAGATTTTGAAAGGAGATGGGCAAACTGTTCCAAAAAGGTGCCTGAAACAACTATCAAATCTCTAATGGAAGGCTTACTAAAAAAGGTCCACGTTCATAAATAGTGGTTAGAACTATAAAAGTTATATTTTTCTGTAATTTGTAAAATATTATCAATTAAATAAAAAAAAATCAAAACTCTAAGATCAACCGTTTAAAAATTATTGAATTTTACATATGTTAAGATTTTTTCGATCTCACTCCTTATATTCTAACAATATATGGTTGTACATTTTCTTATCAAAACTCCGTAAAAAAAATTAAGGGGGCAAGACTTCCCGCGAAACTTAATCATTTAAACAAGTAATATAGTTGTTTTCTTTCGTTTTTCAGCTGTTTATTAAAATTTTAAGTATTTCGTTTAAAGTTTTTGAGTTTACCCGTGTTTTTTGTTAAAGCGTAATTAGTAACAACATTTTCAAAAAACTACTCAGAGCTAGACCCATTGCAATGTAACGTTTAACAAAGTTTGAAGAATGCCTTCGTGTGCTGTACTTAGTCTTGCTACGGTATGATTTATGAGTGACTGAACTGATACGACTGAACTGATACATCAACTGAAACTTCAGTTGTTGTTATTTCGTTTGGATAGCATAATTTCCTTGCCTTTTTTACCAAATAACAAGGTGGATTAAAAGGACAACGGAGATTTTTTTGCTTGGTTTCGAATAAAATTATACCGATTTGACGATAAGTTTGCATCAATAAGTAGCGCCAGAGCCTGGTCAGGAGTCAATTTTGGCTGGTTTTGTGACCAAGATATGTGAGCCTTTTGTATTTTGGTACCCCTTTCTGGAGAAGCAGATGCCAGTCCTTTGACAATCGCTGCAGAGTTTTGTTTTCCAGATTGGTGAAGCTTTGTTTCGGTTGCTTTGGCTAACTCGTCTTGACTAGTTATCTTTACTGCACTTTTCTGTTTTGGACATTAGGATGATAGTCCTTAAATTTTTTTTGGGTCTGCCTGCATTGATTTTCAATCCACTAGGCATTACAGCATTTGAAAATTTTACATTATTTTCAAGACAGCTAACATTTTTATTCAGAAATGCTTTTAAATTTCGAGAGGATTCCCTTCACCTTTTTTGTAAATTATAAGCCAGCGTACCAATAGTTACCTTTTAATTGCGCAGAGCGCCAGATGTTAGTGTTGGTGAGTCAATTTTTTCCAAAACTAAACCAACGATGGCGTCAGATGTTGGTTGTTCCTTCTACTTTTTGAAAATGCAGTTAAATGAAATTTTCAAAAGTATTCTGGAAAATGTTTAGTTTATAAGAGGATCGCAAAATATCGCGGAAGATGTTTTGTGTTTCCAGTAGAGGATAAAACTACCTTTAAAATTTTGTACGTCTTAAAAAGCTCAATTTTCACAAGAAAATCACACACGAGTAAGAAAAGATTTTGCAATTATTTGAATGCCAGTAATAGACAATTTTATTAAAAAATAAATGTGAAAAATTTCACTACCTACTGACTTACCGTTTGTATGTACCACTTAAGCAAATCGAAAAGTTTTCTATAGGCAAAAAGTATGATTGAATAAGTAATGCAAGTTTCAGGTGCATTTTGCAGTTGTTTCGCAAGGTTTTTCATCAATATGAGGTTTTTGAGCTGGGATATTAAACTACCGAAATAACGAGTAATCTTATGCAATTTAAGTATATCAAAAACTGAATAAAGTTTCGCTAAACTTCCCAAATTTCGCACATTTTAGTTTTTTTAACGATTTTTGAGTATGTCTCGGTGTTTATATGCATATTATGTACACATATATATTAGGCTGACCCAAAAAAACTAAAGGTGTTCCGACTTTAGGTGCTCAGCACTCAAAATGTTCGGTATGGTCTAGAAACTACGTATGTAAATTTTGGTAAAAAAATATTGAGATTCAGCACTCGCGCAAGCTCGATAAGTAGCGCTGCCTTGATCGTACGAGAATGGGGTTCTTTCAGCCCGTGGAAATTGATAAAAAAGGATTGGAACAATTTTTTTTTCTATCCTACTTTATGTTTTCGAGGTCGCTGAAGACAATGGCATTGCCAGATTTTGGAAAAGATTCCAAGATTTCAAGATATTTAAGATATCTCTCAAAAAAAAAAAAATTTGAGATTTTTGTTAGATTAAATTGCCATTAATCGTAGGAACATTTTTTATTTTTGTTTCTCGGAATGTAGTCTTGTAGCCTAAATTGTGACGAACAAAATGAGTGGTCGCACAATATTTTTTGACAAAATCTTCTCGAGATATCGGCCACAGACTGAACCGCCGTCCTGCCGTATTGCCGGTCACTGGGGATATCTGCCGATTTTACGCTATTTTCATTGATTTTTGAGATCCTACCTTGTACTTTCGACATCGCTGGAGATGCGAAAACATTTATTTTCACGATAAAATGTAAGTGTTTCAAAACATTCATGATATTCCCATGATAAATTTCCCTAGTGGGATTTCCAATGAAAAGCAGAACTAGCTCTAAAACCTCGACATAATTTTTCCGCGCATGATTCATCTGGAGCTAGTGATTGATGTCCATCGCGGTTTTCTTCTGGAAAGGTGCCAAAATCTCCCAAATTTTTCAGTGGAAGATAGAAAAATTACTTCAGTGGAAGATAGAAAAATTTGGGAGACATTGGCACCTTTCCAGAAGAAAACCGCGATGGTCATCAATCACTAGCTCCAGATGAATCATGCGCGGAAAAATTATATCGAGGTTTTAGAGCTAGTTCTGCTTTTCATTGGAAATCCCACTAGGGAAATTTATCATAGGAATATCTTGAATGTATTGAAACACTTGCATTTTATCGTGAAAATAAATGTTCCCGCATCTCCAGCGACGTCAAAAGTACAAGGTAGGATCTCAAAAATCAATGAAAATAGCGTAAAATCGGCAGATATCCCCAGTGAGCGGCAATACGGCAGGACGGCGGTTCAGTCTGTGAACGATATCTCGAGAAGATTTTGTCAAAAAATATTGTGCGACCACTCATTTTGTTTGTCACAATTTAGGCTACAAGACTACATTCCGAGAAACAAAAATAAAAAATGTTCCTACGATTAATGGCAATTTAATCTAACAAAAATCTCAAATTTTTTTTTTTTTCGAGAGATATCTTAAATATCTTGAAATCTTGGAATCTTTTCCAAAAACTGGCAATGCCATTGTCTTCAGCGAGCTCGAAAACATAAAGTAGGATAGAAAAAAAAATTGTTCCAATCCTTTTTTATCAATTTCCACGGGCTGAAAGAACCCCATTCTCGCACGGTCAAGGCAGCGCTACTTATCGAGCTTGCGCGAGTGCTAAATCTCAATATTTTTTTACCAAAATTTACATACGTAGTTTCTAGACCATACCGAACATTTTGAGTGCTGAGCACCTAAAATCGGAACACCTTTAGTTTTTTTGGGTCAGTCTAATATATATGTATATACGTACATATATATACTTGTATATGTATATATGAGTAATATATATATATGGATATATACATACATACATACATATAAAAGGTTTCCTTTCCGCACCATTTATTTTTTAAAAAAAATCGGTTTTTTCGTATTTAAGAATAGAAATAGTCATTCCAGATGTGATTTTTGGTGCTTAATCCGATCCCGGTATTAGAATTGCTCCTTTACGTCTGGACTTTGAGATATCCTTACATAAATGTTTAAAGGACACCATTTTTTTTTCCTATTTTTGAAGTTATATAACAAGATAAGGCAATATTATGTCGTACAATCTGGTAAGACAGTTAATAGCCCTAACTTTTTCCTTGAAAACTCAATCAAACCGATAACGATATCTTTTTTTTTGTCGGAGATATCTTTACCTAAAAAGTTAAAAAAGTGCAAAAACACGATTTTCGGCTATATTGTTATATGCAGGACACACAAAATTTTTTTGGGAATTTCTATTACCAGAAACATTTGGTACTTTCTTTTGGCTTTAAATTGAGCTATCAAATGTTTATCTGCAATATTTCTCTGCAAAGTTATGTTAACTTTAAAATCACACCATGAAACTCAAAGCGAAAAATCTCGGTTTTCGGCTATATTTGAGGTTGTATACAGTACGGACGAAATTCGTCTGCTCTTTTTTACTAACCGACCCATTCTTTATCTTCAAAATGAGCTATCAAGAGGTCTATATATGTGTAAATAATATGTATATAAACACCGAGACATACTCAAAAATCGTTAAAAAAAACTAAAATGTCGAAAAAAAAAAAACGGCTGGACGTTCGATTTTGCGGTTTGCGGATTTAGATACTAGAGGGGACCCCCAACATTATTCCTGAAAAAAAAAGCGGGCGGTATTTCAAAAAGTTAAAATTTTTTAAAAACCACCGTGCATAGTGATGTGTTGAGCTTTAAGTTTTATTACCTCATGAACGATGAGTCACAAATAAAAATACCGTTGTTTTTCTTTTGTGCGAGATTAACAGGTCATTCAATAAGTGCATAGGATAAGTAAGAAAAAAACAAAATTTTGACAAAACAACGATGCTTTATCAAAACTCGAAATTCACTTTTTTCCAAAATTTGCTTTACACAAAATGCTATAACTCATTAATCAATAGTCCGATTGCTGTCAAATTTATACACGTATTGTTTGAAGGTTAGTTCTAAATAAAAATCTAAAAAATTCTAGTAATGCCATCTATGTGCCATAGTTTAGGAGTTATCTTTTGACAATCCTAAAATTTAGAAAAAAAACAGTTCTTACATCTCGTAAACAATACTTCCTAGGAGAATTTTTTTTTTCATACATTTTGTAGTGCATGCAATTCCCTATGACGGTCCCTACGAACACTTTTTTCGTCCGACTTACCGTTCATGTGATATCACGATGTGATAATCCGTCGCAAATCAACGTTCAAATAAATTAGCGATTACCAATCCAGGGATCTCTCCCTGTTTTAAAACCTGAAAATCCCGGGATCAGTCCATGCAAATCCCGAAATTAATTGAAAACAATTTGTTATCAAAAATATGAAATTAATCTTAAATTAGTTAGGGTCTTACCTTTGGCCTGGCCAAAAATTAAAATTTTCGAAAATTTTGAAGATATAGGAGGTTCCACGCCTTCTGGTCCGAATCAACCAAGTTTTTGCTCAGAGCTTGCATTTACTGTCTTAAGTGTCTGAGTAAAATTTGGTTAAATTATCTCAAAGAACACTTTAAGTATATTTCGAAACTTTTGCTTATATAGAAGGTGCCACGCCCCACAGTGCACCGATTCATACAATTCATAATGCATTTTTTGGTATGCAGAATTTTTAAAATATGTCCACTAACCTCATAAAATAGGGTGAAGTGATTTTCGCGGGGGTGTGAGGGGTAGCCCCCATAAAAAAAAATTAAAAAAACGCTATACCTCTGCATCTTTAGCAGTTACCATTACAAAACATTGTACACAGGATTATTCTGCGTTCACCAAAAGCCTTGCAAAAATTGGAACAAATTCAACAAGGGACGTTGCATCCCCCACACAAAAACACATCAATTGCTATATGTCTGTTCCTGAGGCAGTAATTATTGCAAAACTTTGAGCTTTGGAGTATACTGAATTCCAATATTACCTTGAGAAAATTGGAGGAAATTAAACAAAGGGGCGTTGCACCCCTCTTACAAAAAAGACACATCAGTTGCTATATCTATGCACCTGTAGCAGTTATTATTACAAAAATTGGAGCAAATTCAACAAGGGGGAGGTGCACCCCCACACAAAAAATACGACAATTGCTATATCTCTGTACCTGAGGCACTTATTATTACAAAACTTGTGCTTTGGAGTTCCCAAATTACCTTGAAAAAATTGGAGGAAATTGAACACGTCAATTGCTATATCACTGCACCTATATCATTTTACAAAGCTTGATAAGAGGACGTGCATTTTGTTTATTAAGTACCACACGTAAAGTAAGGGGTTAAAACAAAGAGGCTTTACACCCCTACACAATACAAGGACCTTTAACATAGTTTTTATATAGTTTTAAGTAACATTTCTTCTGGGTATGATATTGACATTTTAAAATTGTAATTTTTTACAAGAAACAAAAGGAAAATTAGTATTTAGAGCTATATGGCTGGTACTCAATGCCAATCAGTGTGCATAAAATTTTTTGTCATACTACTTCTGTAATTACTTATTTTACAGTCCCGATAGGACAACCCTCAGAAGAGGCACAAGAGGCTAGGCATAAAGATTGCAGGCGCTATAAAGTATCTAATACAAGGAAAAATTCAAGAGAAAATACAAATAAAGATTTACTAAATATGCTGCTTCTAACATCAGATCCCTTAATTAACGCATATCGCCAGCATTAAAAAATATCAGAGTATGGAAATTACAGAATATTTAAGAGTAGCACACAAAAATTTGGAAGACAATTATCTTGTGTCTGACAGTAGCAAAAATTCTGACAGTGATGACAACTATTAGCTTATTAATTAATTTTAAGTAATTTTGTAAATATAGTTGCAAACAATGAAATGATTTATTTCAATTGAAAAAAATTTCAAACTACCCAAGGAGCAATTTTCATAGTATGGCGAAAATTTTTTGCAAGAAAGTTCGAGGATTTAAACCTCACGTGTCGTCAATAAAAAACTTCAAAATTTCTTAAAATACCCATCTCTACCCGGTGCGAAGCGGTGCTCATATGTTTTTAGTCCAATATACAACAAAAATATATATTTCGAAAGCAGAAAAAATTCTGTTTAAATATTTGTGGCAACACTATGTAAGATATACTTATATCAACAAAATATATTTTTGGAAAGCATATATATCAAGTCAATTTTGGTTTTTTTTTAATTTAATTACATCGAAAAATTATCACAAAATTTACTGAAGTTGAAGCGTTTTCCGAAACACTGCTATTATGGCTGGTATCTGGTCACTCGATACTTAACTCGTTGTGAGCGGCGTAATTTTAATTGTGACTGACAAGCTGGTTTACGACCATTGGTTTGAGATGAGTTTTTGTCTTTTCGTTGGTCGTAATAAACTGAGGCTCTAATGGATTACCTGATGAGTTAGTATTCGAATGTCCTGCATATACTGTAGCATTGGATTCTAGTGTAGAGTTTGTTATAACTGGTGTAGTCTCTGTCCAATCTGGCTCAATATCGATGTCAAATCTCTCCGGACTCTCTTGACAAGATAGAGATATGTTTGGTCTGAGCTGGTTTTGATGACGCCGGAAACAACCTATTTCTGTTTTTACCTCGTACATCATATGACCGGTAACTTTCTGTATTAGTCCCTGCATCCATCGTTGCTTTCCAGAGTAATTGCGAACGAATACTTTTTGATTCACAGCAAATTTGGACTTATTTTTCAATTTATTTTGTTTCTTACTTGGAAAAAGAGCAGATAACACAGTGCGTGGCTGTCTGCCATGAAGCAACTCTGCTGGAGATTTTCCATTGAGAGGGTTTGGTGTTGCTCTGTAGGTAGCTAGATATTTGTATAGTGCTTTCTCCCTGTCGTTATCTGTTTGCATAATTTTTGAAAAAATCTCTTTAAATGTTATTACAAAGCGTTCTGCTAATCCGTTAGATGCCTGATGAAAAGGAGCTGAAGTTAGGTGCTCTATTGAATTAAGCTTACAAAAGTTTTTGAATTCTTGTGACGTAAATTAAGATCCGTTATCAGAAACGATTATTCCTGAGAGACCTTCAATAGAAAATATTTTTGTAACGATGTTATTGTAGTTGAAGATGTGGCTGAAGATAGCTCATAGACGTAAGGAAAACGAGAATAGGAATCTACAACTATTAGCCACATTCGAGAAAAGAAAGGACCCGCAAAGTCAATATGAACTCTTTCCTCAGATGGTTCTGGCCACGATGAAAACTGCTGCTTTGGACTACTCGCAGAAACTCGGCAAGTTGAGCAAGAACCGGATATATTTTCAATTGCTTCGTCAATTTTCAGAAACCACAAATAACGCCGTGCCATCTGTTTCATTCGACTGGCTCCCCAGTGACCTTCATGGAGGCTGTCGAAAATCTTTTTTCGTAACGATGCTGGAATAACAACACGTGTATAGTCAGTACGAAATAGAATTACACCATTTTTAAGGGTTAATGACAATCTTCGATCAAAAAATGGTTTCAAGTGAAGTTGAGATTTTGCTAAAAATTGAGGCCATCCATTTTCGATATATTTTCGAACAATATTTAGTAAGGGATCTCGTTTAGTATGATGATCTATAGCTTCTGCATCGATAGGAAATTCATCTTGTGTTGATTGGTATATTTCATCCACATTCAACATGTTATTTTCTTTGAGATCAAACTCAAGATCCTCTCCTACTGGAAGACGAGATAACGCATCTGCGTTTGCATGCTGTGCTGTGTTCTTATATCTTATATTATAATCATACGCTTGCACCACAATTGGCCAACGTTGAAGTCGGTGCAACGTCATAACAGGAAGCTTTTTACATGGATGGAAAAGAGTTGTTAATGCCTGATGATCGGTTATTAACTCAAAGTGTCTTCCAAAGAGGTATTGATGAAAACGAGTGACTCCGTAAATTATGGAAAGTGCCTCTTTTCGATTTGGGAATAATTTAGTTGACTTGAATTAAGTGTTTTAGAAGCGAATGAGATAGGCTTTTCTGTGCCATCAGGGTAACGATGAGAAATTACGGCTCCGATGCCATGTTTAGAAGCGTCAATAGCGAGAATGATAGCAAACTGATCATTATAATGAACTAACTGAACTGCTTTTACGATGGAGTCTTTTAATGCCTGAAATGCTTTTTCTTGGCTTTCTTCCCAAACAAATATTGCATCATTTCTTCTAAGCTCATTAAGAGAGCAGCTGTATATGAAAAGTTGGGTAGGGGAAGGGGGGGGCTTGTGTGGACAAATGCAATCTCATTTTAAAATAATTTAATAGTGCATTTATGAAAATAAAAAATCATAACTATTGATGCAATTATGAAGGCAAGAGGTATAAGTAATCGCTAAAAATTACTTTTTTACAAAAATGATATATATAATTTTGTAATTATATAAAAATTGTCCACACTAGCCCCCCCCCCTTAGGGAAATGGCATTTATCTTTACCGCATTTGCTTAACATGGTTAATATGTTCTTCATTAGATCTACCTGTGATAATTATATCATCCAGATAGACGGCACATCCTGGCATGCCTGATGTAATCTCTTACATTAATCTTTGGAAGATGCCAGGAGCACTTGACACTCCAAAAGCCATACGTTAGTATTGAAATAAACCGAATGGAGTGTTTATGACCATAAATTTTTTAGAAGATTCGGATAACTTTATTTGCAGATATGCCTCACTGAGATCAATGAGTGACCAAGAGTTGGTTCAAAGATTTCGCTATACTGAGAGGTAAGGGTATTTAGTGTCGAAATCAGATGTTTTTGGAGAAACTGAGTCTAGAGCTGACTGGTTGCATTGATTTTCTCCAGGAATTTGGACCTTAAAATTCATAGCCTTAAGCCAATCTAGTCCTAAAATATTGGATGCTTTCATGCTATCCACAACAATAAGTGGAAGAGTAAATTTTTAACCATTCCAGTCTACTTTCACATTAGATGTTCCTTTCAACTGAAGGACAATTCCATTATACGTCTTGAGAATTTTATCAGTCGAAAGACATTGAGGTTGGCCCAGTTGATGGTAACCGGAAAGTCGAACCAAGGAGCATGAGGCCCCTGTATCAACTTGAAACTGAAGTGACTGACCATTAACGTTAAGACCTATCATAATTTTTGCAGATTCAGGACAAGATTGTGTTGACTGCTTAGTGTCGAGACAATGAGGATTAAAAATGTCTAATGATCCGATTGACTCGAAGGACTCATTGTCTTTGATGTTATGTACATTTTCTTTGGAACGTGTTTTTTGAGTTTGATGGGAATTCTTCGATTCACAAACCGATGAAATGTGACCAATTTTCGAACACTTATTACACACTGATTTATTTTTAAAATATATACATTGCGAGCGCTGGTGTGACTTACCACAGCCTCGACATGACTTACGTATACTTCTCGAATTCTGATATTGATTTTGATGTGTGTTCTGCTGATGATTTTGTTGTTGACTTTTGCGATGATGAATAGCGTTGACTGATGATGAATAATTATTTTCCTCGCCTTTTATTTCTATGCAAGTCTTGAGAGTTAACTCGTACAGTGTTGCGATATTGAGAACTACTTCCAGAGTTGGATTAATCTTTTGAAGAGCTGCTGAGCGAATTTTTTCATGTGGCGTATGAATGACTTTCATGTCTCGAATCTTGCTATCTACGTAGGATTTCTTGCAATTGTCTTTCTGGCACTCGAACATGCAGTCTTTTGCAGCACCACGTAGTTCAGCTAGCCACTCTGCGTAGCTTTGATTGGGTTTCATCAATGTACAGGGTGGCTGATTCGAAGTGTTACCAATTCAAAAGACTATATTTTTAATTTCCATGCACAGATTTTATTGATCAAACGCTATAATTGTTGGGAAATGTTCAAATTTTAAGAATCTACTTGAGATTTTCGATATGGCCACCTTTGGCCTTAACTATGGCCCGTAGACGGTCGAAGAACGAGTCGCATGCTGCACGAATTTGATTTTGTAGAAGTTTGCGCCACTTTCGTTGAAGGGCCACTTTTAGCGCATCAACGCTCTGGTATTTTTTAGTCAAGACCTTCCTGTCCAACATATCCCAGATTGAGAAATCCAGCGGATTCGCATTAGGCGAATTTGAGAGCCATTGTTGAGCAGAAATGAAGCTAGGAACGTTTTTTTCTAACCATTCTTGATTTACACGAGCTTTGTGTGACGGTGCCGAGTCTTGTTGGAATGTCCATGGCTTGAAACCGAAATGTTTGCGTGCCCGCGGTAGTAAAGCACCCTCCAACACTGATTCACGATACACCTGGGCGTTTACTTTGACGCCAGCGGCCAAAAAAACGAGTGGTGAGCGCCCATCAGCAGTCACTGCAGCCCAAACCATCACATGCGGTGGTGCCTGCGTCCTGGTGGCCAAACGAACATTCAAATTTTCGTAGGACCTCTCTGTCAAGTAAACCCGATCATTTTGTTTGTTTACATACAGTACATTTTTCTCATCAGAGAAGACAATTTGTGACAGATTTCCGGCGGCGCACAAAGGGGTATTGTATACGCTTTTACGCATTTAATTGAAAAAAAAATTTTTTAAAGTACCGGCTTTTTTTGATACCGTTTTAAAGATAATTAAATTCTGCGTCACAAACAATAAAAATTGTTGACCTAACATTACTAGTGTTAAGAGATGATAATTGTATTTTGTACTAAAATAATTTGGCCCATCCCGACTAGAAATTTGGTTAGGCATGCCTTAAAATACATTAGGGCCTAATTGGGAAGCAATGGGGTTAGCCTAAATTAGGAATACCTATTACTTGCCTAGTTAAGTAGGCTTTGGGTTTGCCCAAATTAAGTTTGCCTAATAAACGCCTAATGCGGTGATCATAGTGATAAACGAACAGTTGCCGAATTTCGTTTGCCTAACGAAAGCCTAACGTGGGGGTCATAGTGATAAACAAACAGTTGCCTAGTCGCTTGTCATAATGAAAAACGATAAGTTGCCGAATTTCGGTAAATCTGGGGAAAAAGTAATGCGATATTAATAAGAACATTTGAAGCTGCTCCAAAATTAAATAATGTAAATGTACGAATAAAATGTTTGTTCTATTCTATAAGATAAAATATTATTGAAAACTTGAATTTTTTAAGTGCTTTTATTGCTCTCAAAAAGTAACATTTTCATCTTATTAGTACCACGATTATCCCGAACTTAAGATCATGACAGCTGTCATAGATTTTTTGCCAGGGACTCCATTGTGAATTTTCTTTTTTCTACGTGCTTAAACAAGCATATATAAAATGTCGTCTAAAACACAGCTACATATTTTTTATTTTCCTTTCGTGCCAAAAAACTCATTTGTTTCAAAATATTCTCAGGCCTTTGCCATTTTTATTTGTGGTGGTGGTTGGTAATCGGTAGAACACCAAAAAATGTAAGATTCATAGGACGAACAACTTCTCTTAGTTCCGTTTTTCAAAAACTTACGGAGATGTAGCCATCGGAAGATCGGGATATGGCTTTATGAAAACCGGAACCTCTTGACAGAATTTAATAATATTGGTGCCAAATTAATGGTATTTTAATTCACTACAAATTTGGTTTACAAAAGTTTTAAATCCGAGTCATGATTTTCGAAATATGGCAAATTTTCGAACATTTTGACCAGTTTTTTTTTTTTGAAGCCTTTTTTTTTAGTCTATGCCATTTTAATTTGTTCGATATATATGTATTAGGGATGCCAATTTCTGGGCCTTTTGGCGAGCCCGAGATTTTCTGGATTATAAATTGCAATCCCGAAATTGAAAAATAAACCAACACTTAAAATTTATGCGGTTTTTTTTTTAAAAAATAGAACAATTCTAACCAAAAATAGTAATTTTTACTGCATTTGCCAGTTCTGAATCCGAATCGGTCTATCGCGTACGGTTTTTGAGATGTCCTTAACTAAAAGTTCAAAAAATATGATTTTTGAGGTTATATGGAGTATGCACGAAATTATTTTCTATTAAATGCAGCATTTCGTTTTATTCTTTAGCCGTGTTTTTTTTTTGACGCGTGTTTAAAATTGTAATTTTCAAATTGCGATAAGTTATGAATGGTGAGTCGTACTATAAAAAGTCCAAGGGTCTTTTTCAGGGAGAACTACATGCTCTACAAATAATTTTGATATTTTGTAAAAATAAAATTTAGATAAATAATAACTATTTAGAAAATATTTAAAAAAAAAGTGATTTTTTTGCCGTTTATCGGCGCTTAACCTGTTTTTATAGAATAACTCCTAAAAGATAAATTTTTTTAAATATAAAATGAAAAGATTTTGTTGAGAACGTGATTCTCCATAAAAAAGTGCCTGAGAGTTTTTATTGTGCGACTCACTGTACATGAGTTATTGCAATTTAAAAATATACACAATTGTATATACGCGTCAAAAGGAACACGGCTTTTGTCTTCAAAATGAGCTATGATAGAGTATCAAAAGATTTTCTTATAAAAAGTTACGATAATTTCAAATGGTATAATGAATTTATAACTCATTTTGAAGGCACAAAATAGTACTATATGACGCATTCAATAGAAAATAGGTTCGAGTGTCCTCCATATAACCTCACAAATCGTGTTATTTCAACTTTGAGTTGAGGATATCTCGAAAACCATACGTGATAGACCGATTTTGATGCCAGATTCAGATTGATGCATCGATAACTAGTATTTTTGTTGAGAACTATTCCTATTTTTTTTTTTTTAACTGCATAAATCTAAAGTGTTTCTTTTTTTCTAAATTCAATTACCAACAAAATGAGCAATGTCGGATCAAAATCGGTGCTTGTTCAACAAAATTAAATAATGTTTACCTAATTTTTTCAACTTCATTTCATATTTTTGATAAAAATAGTTTTAATAAATCCCGGGATTTGCAAGAACTCTACCCTCCTCCGCTTGTCTAAATAGAGTTAGGAATCAAATAATCCATCGGCAGCCCTGACATTTAATTTGTTGTTCGGTTTGTGAATAAAATTCTAATAAAATGTAGTTCGAAGAAAGTATTTTGCATCTTGGATTAAACATAATCGTAAGTGCTTTTGTTCTTTTAATAAATAAATCAATTTAAGCGACAGCGTAATCATTTTCTCATGAAGGAATGCCTGTACCTACAACAACTGAGGCAGATTCTGAAGCAGACGCCGCAACAACAAAACTCCCCAAATCCTAGTCAAAGTATCACTGTCAACATTGGGACAATGCCTTCCTGGTATTATGACAAAAAAGAGTTGAAAGATACACCATCTGTATTGGATGACATAACATTGGACACTAAACGTCGCTGTCGCAAAGAAGGCGCGCTCTTCATCATGAGTTGGGGCACCGAAATAGGCCTTGGACACAATATCATTGCTACCGGAGTGGTGTACTTTCATCGCTTTTATATGTTTCATTCGTTTAAGAGCTTTCCGCGTTATGTCACTGCATGCTGTGGCCTCTTCTTGGCGGGCAAAGTGGAGAAAACTCCCAAGAAATGCAGGGATATAATAAAGACTGCACGTGGACGTTTAACGGATACGCAATTCTATTCATTCGGAGAAGATCCAAAGGAGGTGCGTTAGTAGAAAATTAAATTTATTATTATTTGGGTAAATTTTTCTTAAATTCTCTTATAGGAAGTTATGACTTTGGAGCGTATTCTGTTACAAACCATAAAATTCGATCTCCAGGTGGAACATCTGCTTCAAAGGCGATCAGCAGAAACTTCAAAAAATGGTGCAAATGGCATGGAATTTCGTAAATGATTCCTTAAGCACTGTCGTCTGTCTACAGTGGGAACCAGAGATGATTGCAGTTGCTCTGATACATCTTGCTAGTAAATTAAGTAAATTCACTGTCGCTGATTGGGTTAGTCGTCAGCCGGTGCATTTGCGTTATGCTTTAAGTTGCGAACTGGCGCTTAAATTTAACTGCACTAAAGCAGCCGAAGGGGTACGTATACTTAAAATTTTTTTTACGAAATAATGCGCAGCTTACTTGAAAAATGTTTTGAGATAATTACGTTTTTCTTTCCTTGTAGAAGAACAAATGCAATGATATTCAGATATGTATATGTTACTATTTGAAATCAAACTGCATCAAAAACATTTTTCAAGGGTTGTCACGTTATTTCTTAGCAGTGTCCAATGATATAAATTTTTTTTCTTTGCAGATGCTTTCGTTAAAATTTTTCCAAAATCGAAAGAAGATCTTAGTGAGCATACCATCATACCATCGTGCTGCACGTGATAAAAAAAGGTTTTTGATTGAAACCCGCAGCTGATTTTATTTCTAAATTTTTTTTTAAGTTTTACTATTGATTTTTTGGTTGTAAATTGTCACTTTAAATGCAAAAAGACGTTACAACAAAATAACTCAAATTCATTTCAGAGTGCACTTCTATAATTTTTCTTATTTATATAACATGTTACGTCCTTTTGCATTTTCGTGACGATATGTTGATACATTTCTGTTTAATAGACTTAGCATGGAAGACGAAACGAATCGAACGACTGATTTTCAATTGCTTACAACTTTAAAGTTAAGACAAGGATTAAAATTTTTGCTTACAAACTTATTTCTTTGAGTTAAAATGGAAGCTTAAGTCAATCCAAGTTTTTAATGAAAATTTCAATAGGCTGATATTAACGATTGATTTTTAGTCACTCGATTCGTTTCGTCTTCCATGCTAATGTCATAATTAAAGGCAACTTCTTCAAGTTTTCTTTTCCATACATGATTCATTCATTCTACCAAACAATTGTTTCATTAAAACCCAATTTTATTAAATTTAACGGTTCAAAAACTAAATAAGGATTGTCAGATATATCTGGAATTGTATTTATTTTCAATAAGTACTGTTCCGTTATCCGTGTGGTTTAAATTATTTTCCATTTTGGAAGCTTTTGATGAAAATGGTAAGTAACGCGATAAAAAGTATCAGAATCTGTTTTGTGGAGAATTACAGGCTCTAAAAATAATATTGATTTACATTTACGAGAAAGTAACCGTTTAGGAAATATTCGATAAAAACGAATTTTTCGACTTTTTGCGTTTTTTTAAGAAAATTTCATAACGATTACTTTTTTGTTAATCCGAACTTATATTATTTGTACAACCTGCAACTCTCCACAATAGATATTCCAATTCTTTTCATCGTTCGACTCACTGTTTTAATCAAAAAGCCTCCTAAATAATAAGTAATTGAAATCACACGGATTTCGGAATAAACCTGAATTATCTTTAATGTGATCAGTTATTATAATTAAGCATATTAACAATTCTTAAAAAATTAAGATAGAAATAAGAAATAATATTTTTAATAAATTACTAAAAAAATACAGAGCTATTTTTCGTTTTATTGATTTGAAGATTATTATTAGTTAGGCGTGAATTAGGGCCCAATTGGTTTTGCCTAAGCAGAACGTTAGGGTAAAGTGCGAAATCCCAACGATGGCCTAGTTTGGTAAGCCTCAAATTTTCCTAAATACGAACGCCTACCTAATTAGGCCGGCATTAGGCATTCCTTATTGGGAAAATATGGAGAACACCGTTACATCCGATATGAGGGCCTTGTTAGGCTCCCGCGTTTGGCCCTAACGTTCTGGTTAGGCAAAACCAACGGGGCCCTAATTGTCGCCACACAAAATTTTCTAGTCGGGATATGGCATCACTTTTTGTATGACATTTTTAGACTTGCAATTTTTGTTCTCTTTTTATAATCTTCAGTTGTAATTCAATCATTAAGCGCGACGGTTAATAAATATTGTATAAACGAAAGGTTACGTCTTTTTGTTTAAAAGGGTAGTAAAAAAGACTACTAGTCTCAACATCTTATGGTGACCCCGACGTGATCGTCGATTTAATACAAAATATTTTGCGTTTAACTTCTAATTCGCAATTATATTTCGCGTTGTGTGTTAACTCAAACTACATTAAATTTCGGGCATTTACTGCATTTGCTAGTTTGATTAACAACAACAACTCTCGTGGTGCATACTTACATAGTGTATGTATGTACAAAGCTCTGGCGCGCATCGCATGATCCGTTGGACAATCAACAAACAATCGTATATATATATGCTCACAGCAGCATAATTCTTCGTACAAAAACAACAACAAAATCCGGTGAAACCGTTCTTCGTGGCGTGATTTTGATACATATGTACACATTGTTTTACATATAAATTCTTTACTTGCAGTATTTTTCTGGAAAATAGCGGCAGAAATTTCGACTTTGGTTTGACATTTAGCTTTGCATTGACCTTCGCAATTATAAAAAATAAATTCGTCAAGTGCCTATCGTAAAATGTCTGCAGCTGATGATAGCGAAATTATTGCGTTTTTTAAACGCAAGCGGGACAATTTATTTAGAAATTTGCAAAAAATAAATTCCAAAATAGATGAAGGGCAATACAATAATGCAGATGAAGCTGAGATTGGTGTGAGGTTAGGCTTGCTGGAGAATTTGCATCAAGAATTTGCAACGACACAACTAAGGCTGGAAGAAGTCGACGTCGAAGAAATTGACAGCGATCTACCAGAGAATTTTTTGTCACTATTTGTGAATGTAAAATCATCATTTACGCGTGTCTTTAGTGCATCAGCCACCAATTCAGGAAATTTACGTTCATCAACTATGCGTCAAGATCGCGTGGACGATACGCGTACAACAGTTTTATTGGCACCGGCCAAACCGCGCCTTCCTGCATTGAAGATTCCTACGTTTACGGGTGATTGCACGGAATGGCCAAATTTTCACTCCATGTTTCAGACCATCATTGGCTCTGATAATGATCTCGCAAGCATCGAAAAGTTTCAGCACTTGCGGTCTGCTCTTTCTGGTACGGCTTTGGACGCGATTAAATCGTTGGAGATTACGGAACAAAACTACACCACAGCTCTTGAAATTTTGAAAAAAAGGTTTGATAATAAACGAATTGTATTTCAGGCACACATAAGGGCAATTGTTGGGTTGGGTGTACTAGGAGCTGAATCTGCAACTCAACTTCGGCAGTTAAGTGACAAGGTTATCTCGCATGTACGGGCGCTATTGACTATGGGCAATATGGAGCAAATTGGTAGCTGTTTACTCATTCACATCATTTGTCAAAAACTGGATGCAGCATCGAATTCAAAATGGGAAGAAAGTGCTCCCGTAGATCAATTGCCATCGTGGGATTCAATGGTAAGCTTTTTGGAAAAACGCTGTCAAATGTTGGAAGGCATTCAAAGTGCAGGTGTACATACGGTGAGCAAAAATTCTTCTTTTACTAGCCGCAGAGGTAAGGCTCTATTAGTTTCAAACACACCTAGTTGTTTTTATTGCGCTTCGTCTCAGCATGCTATAATAAAATGTTAAGGATTTCTCAACCTGTCCCCGGAGCAAAGGCTAAATCAGGCTAAGCATTTAAAACTTTGCGTAAATTGCCTTATGAAGGGCCATTTCATCAAAAGCTGTAAATCGGGTCAGTGTCGGCAGTGTGCGGGAAAGCACCATACACTCCTTCATTTAAATAGCGCTTCACATACGCAGCTAAAGGCTCACAAGTGGTCAACACATCTTCGTTTGCAATTGAACCTATGGCTAGCTCTTCCCCTACCGCTGCTGCTGTTGCTGAACCCACCCAACAATCTGCTCTTGTTGCTTCCACCTCTCAAGAGAAGCCGCCTGAAGATTTTGTATTTTTGGTTACAGCAATTGTTTTTGTTAAAAGTCAGTGCGGATCGCTTGTTCCATGCCGAGCAATACTTGATTCGGGCTCTCAATTACATTTCGTTACCAGTCGTTTTATTAATCAGCTGTATTTGAAGCCAACTAAATCTACAACATGCATCTCAGGCTTAGGAGAGGTTGATATAACAGCAAATCAAATCGTTGATTTAGGCATTCGTTCTCGAGTAGGAGATTTTGAAGCATTTTTAGCCGCGGTCGTCGTGCCCACTATAATAGATAATCAGCCGTCTTACGATTTGGATAACTCCAATTGGTGCATACCACAAAACATTCAACTTGCTGATCCTTTATACCACAAATCCCAAAAGGTAGACCTTCTAATTGGTGCTAGCCTGATTTTTGATTTAATTTGCGTTGGGCAGATACGTTTGGGTCCAGAGTTGCCGCTTTTGCAGAAAACCAGGCTAGGATGGATAGTGGCTGGCAGTGGCCAGTCCTCTCACCGAAGTCGATCGTGCCTAATAGCTCTTAAAACCTCACCTTGTGAAGATGACAGTAGGTTAGATTTCTTGATTAGAAAATTTTGGGAGGTAGAAAATTCGTTTGATGAAGCCAGCAAGCTTAGTAAGGAAGAATTAGATTGTGAAGCTCATTTCGTTAAGACTCACACTCGTTTGGATTCTGGAGCGTATTCAGTACGCCTTCCGTTAAAGGACACACCTGATGTGCTTGCAGGCACGTATCCTCAAGCTTTGAGACGGTTCACAAATTTAGAAAAACGTTTACAACGCAATCCAGATTTGAAAATGCAGTATTCAGCATTTTTGAAAGAATATTTGGACCTTAAGCATATGTCTGCAGTTGAGTCAATTCCTGCAGGGATATCAACCTGTTTTTTGCCCCACCATTGTGTGCTCAAGGCAGATAGCACCACAAAATTAAGGGTAGTGTTTGATGCCTCTGCTGCTCCTCCTTCTGGCCGTTTGCTAAATAATATTATGATGACAGGACCTACCATTCAGGCTTCGCTTTTCGCCATTCTCATGCGTTTTCGATCTTTTAATATTGCACTTACCGGTGATATTTGCAAAATGTATCGATGCGTGCAAGTTTCAAGCCCAGACAACTTTTTGCAATGTATTTTATGGCGCGAAAGCCCTGAGCTACCGATTCAAATATTCAAATTGGACACCGTGACTTACGGTACTAAATCAGCCGCATTTTTGGCTATTCGATCAATGCAGCAATTAGCAAGAGACGAAGGCGATTTATATCCCATAGGTGAAAAAATCGTTTCTAGAGATTTCTATGTTGATGACCTAATCACGGGAGGAAATTCTGAAGAAGAGGTCCTAGAAATTCTAAGGCAAACTACCGCTTTACTAAGGAAGGGAAATTTTAAATTGCGCAAATTTTGCTCTAACAGTAGCAGGGTTCTAAGCACTATTGCAGATGCTGACAAAGAGCCACTTCTTAGGTTTCAAGATGGCAGTAACATAACGAAAACACTCGGAATTATTTGGGATCCGAATTCAGATAACTTCGTATTTTCTTTCACACCGATTCCAACCGACAAAAAAGTCACCAAACGATCGGTTTTATCTTTCATCGCCAGATTGTATGATCCCCTTGGGCTCATAGGACCTTCTATAGCCAAGGCCAAGATTTTTATGCAGCTTCTCTGGAAGGATAGTTTGCAGTGGGATGAAAGCTTGCCACAGTCTCTTTTGGCAGAATGGGAATCCATACGCGCTGGTTTTAAAAAAAGTAGATAAATGTATATTTCCTAGGCTCGTCGCACCTCCATCTGATAGTTTGGAGTTGCATGCATTTTGCGATGCTAGTCAAGCAGCTTATGGCGTATGTATTTATACAAAAGTAACAACAAATGAGGTGGTAGTGGTTAACCTATTGTGCTCAAAGTCGCGCGTCGCCCCACTGAAAACTCTAACAATACCTAAACTAGAGCTTTCGGCAGCTTTGCTTTTGGCTGAGCTGGTGCATGCCATAACGCAAATGAATATTTTTACAAAACGGTTTTTCTGCTGGTCGGATTCTACTACAGTGCTGTCTTGGTTGAAACATGAGCCATCCAACTACACTACATTCGTCGCAAACCGCATCAGTCGTATTCAACAGCTTACTTCTGGCATGAAGTGGAATTACGTACCATCAGAGTTAAACCCCTCTGACATTTTATCCAGAGGAGCTTCGCCGCAGGACCTCTTTTCATCCTCATTATGGGCATTCGGCCCACCCTTTCTCAAATATGAGCAATCTGGCTGGCCAATTTCTCCTGCAATTTGTAAGGACTTACCAGAACGTCGCAAGATCACTTTACTTTCTGCTGTTAAGTTCGAAGACTGGTCATCAAATTGTAAATTTATCAACGACTTTGGCAAGATGCAGCGAATTTACGCGTATGTATGGCGTTTTGGTGCAGCAAAAGGAGATGAAAGGCGAAAAGGTCACCTGTCTACACTAGATATTCATAAGGGAACGCAGTTACTTTTACGCATGGTTCAACGAACATATTTTCTAGCTGAATACAAAGCACTTGAAAATAGCAGCTTCATTGAAAAATCAAGTAATCTCATATCTCTCAATCCATTTATAGACTCTTATGGCCTGATTCGTGTCGGTGGACGTCTGCAGAATTCAAACTTAAGCGACGACGCTAAGTATCCTATAGTCCTACCAAAGGGACACAATCTCACTGCATCAATTATTTCATATTTGCACTGTAAGCTCCTCCACGCAGGGCCCACGTCATTATTGGCATCCATACGACTACAATACTGGCCTCTTGGTGGAAAAAGGAAGTCAGTCGAATCACCAACAAGTGCATGCAGTGTTTTCGCTTGCGACCTAAGGTTATAGAGCACATAATGGGAAATTTGCCCTCGGAAAGGGTGCAGCCTCGTCATGCATTTCTCACCACTGGAATCGACTTCTGCGGTCCGTTTTATTATCGTTCTGATGTACGAAATCGGCCTCCAGTAAAGTGCTACATATGCCTGTTTGTCTGTTTTTCGACTAAGGCCGTCCACTTAGAGCTCGTTAAAGATTTGACAACCGCGGCATTTTTGGCAGCTCTCAGGCGATTCACAGCGACCCGTGGAAAACCTCAAAGGATCTGGTCGGACAATGCTACAAATTTTGTAGGAGCTCGAAATGAGCTTAACGACTTAAAACAGCTCTTCATCAATCAAAATCATCGTGACGCTGTCCATCAATCTTGTTTGAACGACGGAATCGATTGGCGTTTTGTGCCCCCTAGATCTGCGCACTTCGGGGGTCTATGGGAGGCAGCGATAAAGGCTGCAAAATTGCATCTCCGTCGCACTGTTGGGCTATCGTGTTTAGATTTCGAAGAGCTGCGAACTTTAATTTGCCAGGTATCCGCAATTCTTAACTCACGGCCTTTATGTCCAATTTCAGATAGTGCTGATGATCTGTCCGTCTTGACGCCAGCGCATTTTCTTATTGGCTCGTCATTCGTTTCAATAGTGGAGCCCGATTTTTCCGACTGTAATTTGAATCGTCATGGCAGATGGCAACATATTTCACACATGCAGCAAGTATTCTGGAGGAAGTGGAGCCATGAATACCTAACGATTTTGCAACAACGCAATAAGTGGCGCAACTCATCTCCAAATGTCACAGTGGGTAGCCTTGTCCTGTTGAAAGACGATCTACTGCCTCCACTTAAATGGTCCATGGGTAGAGTTATGGATCTTGTAAGTGGAAATGATGGTGTGGCTCGTGTAGCGTTTGTACGAACCGCCAACGGTATGGTGAAACGAGCAGTGGCTAAACTTTGTATGTTACCAATCAATACAGATGTTGAAGGATGATCTTCAACGGGCGGAGGATGTTAAGAGATGATAATAGTATTTTGTACTAAAATAATTTGGCCCATATGGCATCACTTTTTGTATGACATTTTTAGACTTGCAATTTTTGTTCTCTTTTTATAATCTTCAGTTGTAATTCAATCATTAAGCGCGACGGTTAATAAATATTGTATAAGCGAAAGGTTACGTCTTTTTGTTTAAAAGGGTAGTAGAAAAGACTACTAGTCTCAACAACTAGTATAAAACTAATATGCGATTGAAGATCAACTTTTTTTGCTTTCGTTCGCGCGCTGTGAAAAATTTGAATTTTTTGGCTTTTTTAAAGTACATTTTTATTAAAAAAAAAGTTTTTTGTGGAAAAAGTTTTAATGGAACCTTTTACTTCAGGTAATTGTGGCCCTATGCTCCTCCTAGGAGTTAAAGGAGAATACATACATACATACATACAATTGTGGTTCTTACTATATAACAGTTTTTTTGAGTTAATGTTTAAAAAATTTTGTTTTATATATATTAAATATGTGTTAAAAAATTAAGATTTTTTATTATTCAAGTGGAGTTAAAGTATTTTAGGTTGTGCAAGGTTTTCATCTTATTATGATTTTCTTTAACTATAGACTGTCCATAATAAGTGTTACAAATTTGGTTGTGCCATGTTTTGCTCCTTCGGAATTATTTAACTTTTTGTGAGAGAACTCCAGTCGCTATAATCACAAGAAGCAAGTGCAGCCACCAACAATGCAATGATATTTTTTCCTTTTGTTTTATTTGTCTTCTTAAATTTTGATGGACCCTTTTAGTTCAGGTATTTTTGTAATACAAAAGTGGTTTTTGGTTTGTGAAAAAGTGTTTTGTTATATATAAATTTTTTTTTTTTCGTTCGTTAGTTCAAAATTAAGTGCATTTTGGCTATATACATAGACATATAGTTGTTCCAAAAGTGAGCTCAAACAAAAATGTTTTTATTTTAATAAAGAGTAGACATTTAAGTTACTTTTTATGAAAAAAAGGGTTGCGGGTTTTTGCACGGCTGTGAGAAATTTTAATTTTTTTAAGGCAAACTGACATGTCCAATATGTATGAAAGTGGAGCAAAAAATAAAAAGTTAAATACAGACATATAAACAGATAGTTACCACCAAAAATCTGCAGAGGGTGTCAATAAAGTACGCTGAGTTTTAAAATTTTTGAAGGTCATTAAGAGGTCGCTCATCGCCGTTTTATGCAAAATCTCGGCTTAGTACAGTTTTTATTTTATTACGATTTAAGAAACGCTTGGAATGAGTCATCCGATATATCAAATTTTTTGCCTTGAGTCAAGGTATATAAAAACATTATATTTTGAATTTAAATCATTCATATATTGTTGTTTTAGATAAAAAACCGAAAGAAAACATATTTTCGATATTTCGGCCTGCTGTAAAACTCTCAAACTACATCTTGGAAAAACTGTTTTTCATAAGTTTATCATAAAATCATACAGGAAACAATTTTCTATTGCATCTTAACCCATTATATCCTGTTTTTATGGGTCTTATTGACCCTTTTTTCCAAAAACTTGGTTAAAATGGGTTAAAATGTTCTACAAAAATATTCTTCAAAAAATTTCACTAGGATTCACGCAAGACAGAAATTCTTGAAACTTCAGAATAATGCGTAAAAAATTTGATGACAATTTTCAATTTCCGTTTTTTATTGCTATTAAAAAAAAATTTCACTACATAATGTACAACTGCATAAGTTTTCTACTTTTTTATGCATAATTAACTAAAAAAATAAGTTATTATAACCCTCAATAGTCTGGATGAATTAATAGCGTGTTTTGGTATCTAATACCCCACTGTGCGGCGTGCAAGCGCAACAACTCCTTTGCTCTATCGAGCCTAACTTTTTTTTGAGCAAGAGGGAGATCATGCGCCTTTTGGAACTTGAGGGCCTTTAGTCCGAGCTTGTTTGACAATATGTGTTGCATTCGTTCACGCGATATTTTCAGCTCGGCAGCCATTTGTCTGCTACTGCGTCTCGGATTTCGCTCAATTCTGGCCTTCACCTTTCGAACCATTTCTGGTGATGTTGCAGTTATTTTCCGACCACCACCATGTCGTTTGGCAAC
This sequence comes from Calliopum simillimum, assembly GCA_951812925.1. NCBI lineage: Eukaryota > Metazoa > Arthropoda > Insecta > Diptera > Lauxaniidae > Calliopum > Calliopum simillimum. Next base: position 75,847,544 of record OX638369.1, read on the forward strand.
GCTGCCGGTACCATTGTAACGTGTTATGGTCCGATTCACAAACATTTTATTCACTTTTAAATGTTTCAGCTCACGAACAATTGCTGGTTGCGATTTTCCAGCCAAATAAAGAGCAATCACACTATAACGTTTGAATTCCATTTCGAAAATTTTTTATTTTCAATAAATTGACGCGCAAATGCTTTTGGTTACTTGTTGACAATAGAATGAACTAACATCATGCCAATTTTTAGACAGCTGTCATGTTCCATCTGTCAGATAAGTCTATCTGAAATTGGTAACAGTTCGAATCAGCCACCCTGTACAATAATACTTAAAGCGTGCAGCGAGAACATGTTGCTTTTCAACAAATTGCTCATTTAGTTTTGCAATAAGTTCGCGGAAACATTTTTCTTGAACTTGACCATCGAATAGTTTTTGAAGAAGCTCGAGTGAGTCACTGCCGATCCAACTGAGAAGACAGGCTCGTTTTGTATTTTCATTCTGGACACCATTTGCCACGAAATGTTGATACAGTTGCAGAAGATATGTTGACCACTTATCTTTTGATTTATAGAATGATCGAAAGTTCTAGATGGAGAATGAAGAGGCTGCGGCCTGATCCCGCGTCAAGATGTGAGCAAGAATTTCTTGATTCTATGTTATGATTTGCCGTAAGAATTGCTGATTTCTTTCTTGCAATTCCCTTAAAGCGTCGCCAAATGCATTGTTGCATAAAAATTCAGGATTCAACATCCTCGCCGCCAAATCTAAAAACTTTCTTTATTCAATTTTTATAAGACTTTATTCAAGGAAAATCAATTCAGAACTGAGAAAATTTTTCATTTAAACATTTAGAAATATTTGACAATTTGATGATCGATACTAGGACCATTATTATTTTCCATTTATATAAACGACATTTTTTCCATTTGTAAATACGCGACAGTTCATGCCTATGCTGATGACATTCAACTTTACCTTTCTAGACCCATTGGACTTACTGAGGACTTGTGCTATAGGCTCAATTCTGATTTGTTTTTGCTTTGCAAATGGGCGGATAGAAATTTTCTCCAAATTAACCCTATTAAGTCAATAGTGTTACCTATCGCGAGAAGTGATTTAAGTTTGCAGGGTATCCCACCGTTGTTCATTGGTTCTTCGCGATTGGAATTTGTTAACGAAGCAAAAAACCTGGGTTTCATTTTAAACTCCCGATTAACTTGTCTTGATCATATCAATAGTGTTATAGGTAAAATTTATGGCACACTACGGTTATTGAGAGCCTCCGCCGACTTCACTCCCTTGGAAACAAGACGTTTTCTTGTACTTCAATTAATTATGCCTAACATAACATATTTTCATTTAGTTTACTGTAGGCTCGACTCTATTTCACAGCATAAACTGCTTGTTGCTTTCAATAGTATGGCTAGGTACGTTTATGGGATCCGTCGTTTCGATCACATCTCTGAAAGAAGTAGGGGTATACTTGGTTGTGGCATAATTGACCACATTAACATGCGTAACTTACTATTTTTGCATAAGCTTATTTATTCCCATAAACCAGAATATTTGTATGACAAGCTTCAATTTTGCTATTATACTAGGACAAATAAATTAATTGTTCCCCGGTTTAATTACCTTAACTCATGCCGGTTCTTCTTCATTAGCACCATCAGACTTTGGAATTCCCTGCCAGATAGTTTAAGGCGCATAACTGCAGGAAGCAACTTTAAAACTGCTATTTCCAATTATTTTTCTAGGAACTATTCTCTTTAAACCTATTAATCTTCTCCCTCAATTTCTTTTTTCTTTTTCCCTTAACCTATCTTTTTTTTTTTTAACCTTTCATGTTCTTTTTTTTCTTTTTCTTAATTAAGTAGTCCTAAGATATATTTATGTTTAATTGATTTTGTAACGGTAATGCCACAGTTATGTACTATAAAAGACTAAGTCTTATTGTACAACATATTGTTTCAATAAATTCAAATTCAAATTCAAATTAAATTGATTTATAAACAACAAGTTATTTATTGTACAGTTCTAACAAAATGTAACCGTTAAAGAGATATTTGTAAAAAACTGATTTTGGCCGCCATTTTTCTAGTAAGGCGGCGCGAGCGAACACGACTCGAGGTAGCAAAGTTGAAATTCTGAAAGAGCACATCGAAATCTATAAAATAACTCATTTGCGAAAAACCCGCAAAACTTTCCAGGTAAAACTACCAAATGACTGTACTATACAGCATTTTGAAACTTTTACTTATATGGGAGCTGCCACGCCCTCTTGTCCGAATTTATCTAGTTTTAAGCTAGTGGAAAAGTGGAATTATTCCGTTTTGTTCTGGACCTCCTTAGTTCTTGTAGAGTTACAGTAACAAAAAAATTTATTTTTATTGTAGAGTTAACATAACAATGAAATAAATTTTTATAATTGACTTTTCACTAATATTTCCAAGTTGTTTAATGCATAATTTTGGAAATGTGTCATTTTGGTCTGAACCATTATTTTTGGTATTGAATATTGTTGTATTTAAAAAAAAAAGGCTACATAGATTTCAATACGTAGAATTGAATCCAGTCGTAAAATCTAAAAATGGAACTATTGCGTTTTGTTATGGACCTCCTCATTAGGGTGGGCCGATTTGGAAACTGACCTCGGCTACCCCCCTTTGTGAAAGTTCATTCAATTTTATGATTATTTGCCCAAGGAACCATACCTCTGCGTTGAACTTTGGTTCGGCGCATTTTTGACCGAAAATTTTACCTTGCATTTAATATTTTTTTTATTTTCATACTAAATTTTGAAAATTCTTATAGAGACAAAATTAATGTCATAATATGATTTGGCTGGTATTTTATCAGTAATCAATTAAATTAGGCTGTGTTTACGCGAAAAGTTTACTTGATGTTATGAAATTGATGACATATATTTGAAAAACTGATATGGGTCAAATAGCCGATTATTATGACCCGCTTTCAAAATAAACGATTCATATTTTAGATGAATTTTTTCAAACAAAACACCAACCTAGGCTGAAAGTTCATTCAATTCTATGAATATTTGCCCAAGAAACCATTCCTCTACGTTCAACTATAGTTGGGAAATGTTACATTGCGTATAATATTTACTTTTATACTAATTTTTTTAAATTCTTATAGAGACAAAAGTAATGTCATAATATGTTTTGGCTGGTATTCTGTCAATAATCCATAAAATTGGGTTTTTTTCACGATAAGTTTACTTGATAGTGTTGAATTGATAATATCACTGTGCTAGTCGGAAATTCTAACATTGATGGGACCGATGTAGTTAACATAATTCGGTCACGCTGATTTCAATGGGCATAGTCATTTTTATGGTTTGGCTCTTGTTTTCGAGAAATTTATGTTTGAAAATTTGACTAAAAAAAAAAATTTAAATAAAAAACAGGTATTTTTTTTTCATTTAACCATTGCCTTTCAACAGATACCTATTCAGTTTGGTCAAATTTCTCACTTTTGCAACCTATTGAGTGTTCACGCTTACAAAAAGTACAGCAAAATGCTACAAAATCTGTTTTTGTAAAAATTTTGTATGTTTTACATGGAAATATTTTTTTTATCAAATTTATTCTACTTCTGATGCTTCTTCTTCACTTGTTTTAGTTCCTTGGCTAAAGCAATCGACTGTCGCTGCGATAACTTAAGACGTCGTACAATCATATCTAAACGATTTTGCGTAATTTCGATGTGGTTGCATTGTGGAGTTACATTTGGTGGTTGAAACAATTCTCTAGATGCTTCTTCAATGCTTTCCAATGATGGTTGCAAATATTCACTCATTGAATAAATTTTGTTGGCTCGTACTCCAATTGATATTTTTTCGTTCTGTTTAATCTATTACTGAATTCAAGCACGCATAACATTCTTCTGGATCATGTACACGGTGCTCTTGAACAGTCGATAGGTTTTTTGGCTATGTGGAGAAAATCTGTGAATGGGATTTCATTTGTATTAGTTTAATGGTCTGGAAAATGCAAACCCCGAAATCGTAGCTGATCATCCCCGCGAAATATCGCAAAAATATATATCCCATATAAAAAAAATAAAAAATCGGAAAAAAAACGCAATAAACAAGTATAAAAATAGTTTATTTAATGTATTTTGCAATGCTGAATCTGAATCCGGCCCTAAAATTGCTATATCTCATACGGTTTTTGAGATATTTTAGCCTAAACAAGGAAAAAATACCGTTTTTGCTATATTTTGAAGCTACATAACTAGAATATAGAACATTCATACGCAAAATTCGATACATTATCTGAAGGCTGCAATCTATTTCTTTAAAACCGCATTTAAATTATGTCAATAGTTTGAAATATCGTAGACTGAAATAATGACAAAACACGTTTTTAGCACTTTTTTAACTTTTTAGGTTAGGATATCTCCGAGAAAAATAAAGATATCGACATTATTTGAATTAGGCTTAGAAGATTAATTAAAGCTTTCCATATCTGCATCAGAATTTACGGATATACGTCCTGTTATATAGCTCCAAAACACAACAATAAAACATAGCGTCGGCTTTTTTTCCATGTTTAGGCTTTGATATCTCAAAAACCGTATAAGATACAGCAATTCGGATTCAGCATTGCAAAATACATTAAAAATAACTATTTTTATATATGTTTGTCGCGTTTTTTTTCTGAATTTTTTTTATTTTATATGGGATATGCATTTTTGCGATATTTCGCGGGGATGATCAGCTACGATTTCGGGGTTTGCATTTTTCAGACCACTACACTAATACAAATGAAACCCCATTCACAGATTTTCTCCACATATTCAAAAAACCTATCTACTGTTCAAGAGCACCGTGTGTACTAAGCATCCTGACATATAACACACGGGGACAATTCTCCATAACGAACTATATGTTCACCAAAGTACAAATGATACACTTCCGTGGTTTCCCACCACGATTGCTTGACGAAATAGTAAATTTTCCACAAGCATTACATTGTTTAATTTTGCACAGTTATTAATTTTTTTAGATTTTTAACTTTAATATGAACAACCGATAAAATAATGCACTAACATACAAATAAATTATTGCTTTTCGTCGTTTAATGTAAGAATATCATTATAAAATCAAGAAAAAGTATCAAAAATACAATAAATTTTAAAAGAAAATGTTATTTTCATATAAAAACTCTAAATTTTGGCAATAAAAAAGATTTTCTTAACATTTTGGGGGTCGTGAACACCCTATTAGTTACAAAGGTAAAAAGTTCGACCAAACTGAATAGGTTTCTGTTGAAAAAATTGTAGAAATGGAAAAAAAATACCTGTTTTTCATTTAAATTTTTTTTTTAGTCTAATTTTGAAACTTGAATTTTTCAAAAACAAGAGCCAAACCATAAAAATAATTATGACCATTGAAATCAGCATACCCGAAATATGTTTACTACATGGGTCCCATCAATGTTAGAAAAAAATTGCTCCGATTCGAGCACAGTGTATTTATTCCATAAAATTATATCGGTCAAATGACCGATTTATAATAAACGATTCATATTTTTACATGGATTTTTGGTATATTGTTCTGTAAAATAAAAAAAACGGCTAATATATTTTCTAAAACTACCACTAGATGTCGCCTTGGAAAAAAATGAGAGTCAGATTCGGCATCCTAGCATCCAAAAACACTTGGGTTGGTGTTTCGATTGAAAAAAACCATGTAAAAATATGAATCGTTTTTTTTTTAAATCGGTTATTTGACCGATATAATTTTTTTAAATAAATATCATCAACTTTATGCTATCAAGTAGACTTTCCGTAAAAACAGAACTTAAGTTTATTGATTACTGACAGAATACTAGCCAAAACATATTATGACATTACTTTTGTCACTAGAAGAATTTTGAAAATTAGCATAAAAAAAAATATTAAACGCAAGGTAAAATTTTCAATCGAAAATGCGCCGAACTAAAGTTGAACGTAGAGGTTTGGTTATTTTTGTTTGGAATAGTTTCTTTTTTTTAAAAAAAACTGCATAAATCTAAAGTGTTGGTTTTTTTTTTTCTAAATTCAATTGAGGGGGTTAGAAGCAAAGGGGTACAAGTGACAATTTATGAAAACTTGAGTTAAGCACGGGAATATAGAGAGCGAGCATTAATCTATTTGGGAAAAAAATAATAATTTAACTTTTAAGGTCCTAAGCCTCTGTAGAGCGCGATTCAGAAAAGCCAGTAAACACAGTTACAGTTTTGTTTAGAAGCAAAGGGGTACAAGTGACTTAAATTTTTTTTTGTAGTAAATAAATAGTAAAGTTAACGATGCATCACAGCTCACATAGCCTAAGAAATAATGAATTACCCCAATTTTAAGAATCTTTGATGAATTCTCTGTTTAATGTTTTTTTTTTAAATTTTTCTAAGGGTTGTCTTCCAGAAGTTATTAGTACTTTACTAAAAGCCCTTGTACTTGTACCCCTTTGCTTCTAAACGATTGAAAAATTATTGTTTACATTAGAACAAATTTTAAATAAAATATTTTTGTTCAAATACGAAAATTTATTTACAAATGTTTAGAAGCAAAGGGGTACAAGTGCAGTAGGCTTTCAGTAAAGTATTAATAACTTTTTACTGGTGACGCCTAGGCAATTTTTGAAAAATACGTTGGATAGGATAGGATACTTCAGATACAAGTTTAGTTTTAATGTTTAACCCACACTGAAATTTACTAAATAACATTGACTTTAACTGTATATTACTCAAAATTTACTTTTTGTCACTTGTACCCCTTTGCTTCTAACCCCCTCAATTACTAACAAAAATGAGCCAAGTCAGATCAAAATCGGTGATTGTTCAACAAAATTAGATATTACAGCCTTTTTTTACGTAATTTACCTGCACTATATGGGGAATGAAGATATCGTTTCATAAAAGGTTACAATGCTAAGATTTAGCCAGTCGCTTTAATTTAGGTTTTACGCAAATCGGGTGGCGCATTCACTCTCAAATTTAAAAAATCTTTTGACCTCAGTAGTTGATATATGAATATCGTTTATTAAGTTTATGAATTGTTTGTAAATTTAATTTTTATGTTTGTTTTTTTATATTTGTTATATTCTCTTGTTAGTATTTATTAATAAAATGAAAATCTAAATTAAAACGATTGACTGTTAACTATGAATTGACAATTTTAATATATATTCTTTCTTATATCCTAACAAAAAAGTGTGCTATTAAGGCAGGTTCTCACCTTGTGGGCCCGAAAAGTGCACTTTTTTTAGGAATTTTTTTTTGAGAAAACGGTTAAAGATACAACGCTGAAATATGAACATATATTTATTCAGAGAATACAATTTTTGAAATTGAAAAAATCAAAAATGGGGGGGGGAGGGGGCGCCCATCAGTGGCGGCATGTGTTTCGCTGCCGGAAGTGATTCGCTCAAAACCCGTGATCTGAAACACAAAAACCGAACACATTCTTAATTTGTATCGTATTATCTATTAAATGAACTACGATCATGAAAAAAAAATCAAAATTCCAAAAGTTATGAGGTTTTTTCTTCACTAATTATTTTTTTAAATAAACAATTTTCAATATTTTTGGCTGATCGTAGTTCATTTATTAGAGAAAACCCTAAGGAACATTTTAAAAAAAATTTGGTGACGATTGGTTCATTGTAGCGTCTTCAATCACTTCCGTTAGGTCCGAAAACATGGTTCTGAGAAAGACGCGTTTAAAGTGCCAAAGCGCGCTCGGCCGGTGCTCGACAGTGCTCTACGTAACAGGCTATAACTTTCGTAATTTTTCAGATTGTGATCTGAAACTTCTAGAGCACATTTTTGGAACATGTATCTACACGATAAGGCATCGATTTTTTGACACCACAAGGTGAGAACCTGCCTTAATGTCAAAATAAAAATTAAACCAAATCCCGAAAAATCCCGGGATTGCAATTCATAATCCCGAAAATCCTGGGATCGCCAAAAGGCCCAAAAATTGGCATCCCTACTATGCATACTCGTATGCCACACGGTCTTTGCTTAGCTGCTTTCCATTTCCTTTGTAATTTGCTATGTCGACAGCGTACACTTCGTTTTAGTTTTACTTAAATCATACTTGGACAGTGTTATGCAATAATGTGTCAACCCACTCGAAACTAGTTTTGAGATATTTACATTTTTATGTAGATGTCGTAGAACAAATTATATGAAAGTGTTAAACAAATTTTGTTCTTTCAACCTCTTATTATCCAAATATTGGTTCGGTTTTTTAAAAATAGGTGCTTTTTATTATTTAGAATCGAACTGTATTCCAAGACGAAAAAAATTTGTTTGAGGGTTGACTTGTTATTGCATAAGTGTCCACTTTTAAAATCAATTTCTTCAATTTGGATTAATCCATATATTTTAAAAACAAAATGAAATTTTAATCTTAAAACGCTTAAGTAGAGTTTATAAAAATAAAACATGAATTTTTAGGGTTGCCACCTAGTCATTCCACAAAATTTGTTTATTTTTCGAAAAGGTTATTTAACCGTATTTGAAGCCAAAAAAATTCAATTAAGTCAAGAAAAATGAGATTTAATCAAAGCTATCAAGGTCGCCACCCGACATTATTTGAAGGCCAAAATTCAATTAAATAAAAAAAGTGAGATTTAATCATAATTTTGTAGAATGACTGGGTGGCAACCCAAAAAATTTATGTTGCATTTTTATAAACTCTGCCTAAGCGTTTTAAGGTTAAAATTTGTTTTTGTTTTAATATATGAAGCACTCCATGCCAAGTGTACCAGCTCAAAATTTTTACACCCTACACCCAGGGTATATTCACTTTGTCCTTCCGTTTGTAACGCAGAGAAGGAGGTGTGGCAGATATGGAAAAGTATATATATTCTTGATCAGCGTCACCTCCTGAGTCGATATAGCCATGTCCGTCTGTCTGGCTGGCTGGGTGGCTGGCTGGCTGGGTAACGGCTGTGTGTGGAAATACATTTTTTGGGAAAACTAAGCAAGATAATTCAATGAAATTTGGTACACAGTCTCCGTCGTCAAAGTTAGCTCGGGGGATTGAAAATGAGCAAAATCGGTCAACGGACACGCCTACCACCCATACAAAAAATATCTTCAAAATGCAAATTTTGGATTATATTTCACAACAATGCAACCAAAATACACATAAATACTACGAATTGTCAGCGCAAGCTCTGAGAAAAAGCTGGTCGAATTCGGACAAGAGGGCGTGGCACCTCTCATATAAGCAAAAGCTTCAAAACGCTGTACTGAAAGCGTTTTTTGAGATAATCAAACTAGATTTGACTCGGACCCTAAAAACTATAAATGCAAGCTTTAAGCAAAAACTGGATAAAATCGGACAAGAGGGCGTGGCTCCTCCCATATAAGCAAAAGCTTCAAAAGGCTATTCTGAAAATATTTTTTCAGATAATCCAACCAAATTTCACTTAAATACTAAGAACTATATATGCAAACTCTAAGAAAAAACTGGGTGAATTTGGAGGGCGTGGCACCTCTCATGTTAGCAAAATTTTCAAAATACTGCTGTGTAGGGTATTTAATGTTTGGCCAGGCCAAAGGTAACACCCTTACTAGTTTTTTCTCCGATTTCGCTCAAATTTGGCAATATGGTAGATCCGGTGTGCAAGAACAACAATCCGGGAGGATTAGGTCTTAGTACCATTTATGGTTAAAATACAGGGTGCTGAAGTTGGCGTTTTTAGTCATTTTCATGAAAAGGGTGTTTTTTCAAAAACTTATAGCTTACACTAACGTTTGTAAATTGATTAATCTAAGTTATTGGTCCCATTCATTTTGAAGTGTTCTTTTTATAAAAAAATTTCCTACGCTTAAAAATACTTTTGAATTTTTTTTTAAAAAAGCCCCCTTCGATTTTTTTTAAAAGTACTTTAAATTAAAGCATAATTTATAAGCTTTAAAATGATGTATGACTCAAGATGGGATTCGTACGCTAAATGGGAGTTTTTGGTTTTTGAACGCCCGTGGAAGGCAAAAATTTTTTTTTACTCAAGAGGAAAGCATCTTACAAAAAAAGTGTATACGGCATAAAATGCTTAGAATCATCAAGGAAATAAGTGTGAAATTTTTTGGGAATATTTTGGAAAGTTAAAAAAAAAATTTTTTTTGAGTAATTTTTGAAAAAAATTATTCAAAAAAAAAAAAATTTTCCAAAAAAATCTCACGTAGTGCTTGGACGATTCTAAGCATTTTATGCCGTATACACTTTTTTCGTAAAATGCTTTCCTCTTGAGTAAAAAAAATGTTTGCCTTCCGCGGGCGTTCAAAAGCCAAAAACTCCCATTTAGCGTCCGAATCCCATCTTGAGTAATGCATCATTTTAAAGCTTATAAATTATGCTTTAATTTTAAGTACTTTTAAAAAAAATCGAAGGGGGCTTTTTTTAAAATAAATTCAAAAGTATTTTTAAGTGTAAGAAATTTTGGTGAAAAAAAAATGTTTTCACCAAGAAATATTTTTTTGTAAAAAGAACACTTTAAAATGAATGGGACCAATAACTTAGATTAATCAATTTACAAACTTTGGTGTAAGCTATAAATTTATGAAAAAACACCCTTTTCATGAAAATGACTAAAAAAGCCAACTTCAGCACGCTGTATTTTAACAACAAATGGTACTAGGACCAAATCCTCCCGGATTGTTGTTCTTGCACACCGGATCTACTCTATTGCCAAGTTTGAGCGAAATTGGAGAAAAAAAAATTTTGAGCTGGTACACTTGGCATGGAGTGCTTCATATATGGGTTAATCCAAATTTACGAAAAAAAACAGGTGGTAACTCTAAAAATGTATCTTAGGACTTTCAAAAAGTATAAATACCGGCCTGTTCCGTTATCCGTGTTTCACTTACTTTTCATTTCGAAAACTTTTTGATCAATTTTTATTTTCGATGTGGATGTGAAGCCTATTCAACGACTGTTCAAGACGTTTAACTTTTCATAGTAGAAACGTAAACTTTTTCGTTGTCAGTTAAAAAATACACACAACTAAACTAGATTTATGAATAAAAATGCTTTTTATTAAATGTATTAACTTTAATTGAGTTTCACGTTAACAACGGCTGCTGCAATGCACTTGAAATTATAACTGTTCGCAATTTAGTCTGTCAAAACAATGTATTAGGCGAGATGCCCAGTTACACAGTCCTGCGTATGAAGTATGAAATCAGAGTAGGTGATTTTGATAGATTTTTGCTCGCTGAATCCGAATATGACCGATTTTCTCCATCACGTCTAGTTTTTTTACAATTCGAGTTTGAAATTTTGGAAAAAAAATAAAATTTCTCGTATTTTCCGAAAAATTGTTTGGATTTTTCTTTTTTTCTGAAACGACATATTATATCTAAGTATGTGCTTTTGATTGATATTTTAGTACTTATTTCAAATAAAACCAGCAGTTTTGTCAATAAGGATTGATTTAAAATGAAAAAGAAAATAAAGCGGAAAAAAAAATATAAATTTAACGAATTTTTCGAAAAAATTTCACAGACTCACCCGGTAAAAAGATTTAGTTCAGAATAAGTTTTTTTTCATAAGTATTTAATTAATAAATTTCTGTATCTTGTATGGTTTCTGAGATATCTTCTCTTTTATAGGGCCCAAAATTGTGTATATAAAAACTTTTGTCATGTTTTTCTCAAAAACGGCTTAAGCGATTTTAATGAACCTTTGAAAAATGATGCGCATTAGCATATACTATTGACTTAGTGTATACTTATGAAGAGAAGAGGCACCGCCCCAAACTTTTAATTTAATTTGGTCATATCTTTTGAACACAGCTACTGACTATCAATGCCTTATAATGGGCAAAAATTGAGCGAAATCAGAAGTGCCACGCCTACTTTTTAACCATTGAAAATTTTGATTTTCATCAAAATTTGTATTCAAGTAATGTTAAAATCAAAATATAAAAATTTTTAAAAAATTATAAAATTCCGACCGCGCTCCAAAACGTTTCTGATTTTAAATAAGTAAAAAAACAAAATTTTTTAAAAAAAAATCATCAAAATCGGAGCTGTTCTTGAGGACTTCCTCATTTTGCCTGTTTTTTGGCTTTATTGACTCATTATTAAAATGATAAAAAAATTGCCACTGGTATCGACGCGAATTTATTACCATGGGCGTGATAACAATGTTTTGGAACTGCATTTTTTGCGTACAAACGCGTCGTCTATTTCTAAAAACACATTTTTTTTGCATTAAATTAATGTTAAATAGCTAATTTTTGCATTTATTTACTTACTTTGAAGCTTGAGCCAAAGACGCTGTCAAATATATCATTACGTCATAATTATGTTACCCTTGCCAGATTAGGGACTTGAAGCCTACATTTGGGACATTTTCTGCTTTTGAGCACAAAATTTTTTATTTTTTTGTTCAAGTTAATCGGAAACACAATATTTTAGCATTGTATTTTTTTAAATTTTTAATTTTGAATTCAATTTGTAAAGAAATTATTTTTGTCGTATATATCAATTTAAATATTTTGACACAAAAACAAATGAAGATATGTATGTATACTAGCTATGGGCTAGTTTGTATGGACATTTTTAAAAATTAACTTTTTATACCCTGCGGTGGTTTTTTATGTGACGTTTGATGAAAAAGTAAGTGAGCCAAAATTTGGAGGGGGTGGGGTGGGTCTAACCCTTGCCGGTTTTGAGTCAAAGTTCGAATTTAGGGGGTAAAATTTTGAAAAACGCTTCTAACTGCAAACCAGTTATACTTACAGGCATAGAATGTAAAACCAACCCCCATTATATTTTTTTCCCCAACATTTTTACCAAATATACTTACCCCCTATCTCTACCCCTAAGGGTCGCTCCCATATAATCCTTAATTTTCATAACATTTTTATAAAATCGACCTCCACTACCCGCAGGCTGCCCCTACATTGTTCAAAAGTATGACCTACCCCCATTATTTTTTCCACCCCATAATTTTCACGAAACATACTTACCCCCTATCTCCACCCCCTAGGGGTGCTCCCATACAAAAATACTCATATTTATGTTAATTAATAAACATTTTTGCTCTCATCGCCCCTACTGCCCCCATATTGCTACTTAGGAAGGTAAAATGTAAGACCGACCCCCATTAATTTTTCCAGCCCGACAATTTTACTAAACAAACTTGCCGTCTATCTCCGTTCTTTACCTTTACCGGATGGTACGATCTGCACACCCAGTAACTGCTCGTTTCCGTCATACGTGATACGCGTTTTTTTTTTTTTTTTTGAATTCAAAACCACTGTAACTGTGGCAATTAATTTTTGTAACAGAAGCAATATTAGTACACCAGTATAAAGTCGCACCCCGGACCGCTTTTGTATGAGAGCAACCCTAGAGGGCGGAGATAGAGGGCAAGTATGTTTTGTAAAATTGTCGAGCTGGAAAAACTAATAGGGGTCGGTCATACATTTTACCTTCCTAAGTAGCACTATGGGGGCAGGGTTGATGAGAGAAAAAATAATTATTAATTAACATAAATATGAGTACATTCTATGCCTGTAAGTATAACTGGTTTGCAGTTAGAAGCTTTTTTCAAAATTTTACCACCGAAATTCGAACTTTGACTCAAAACCGGAAAGGGTTAGACCCACCCCACCCCCTCCAAATTTTGGCTCACTTACTTTTTCATCAAACCTCACATAAAAAATTACCGCAGGGTATAAAAATCGAAAAATTGTTATTAAGCCCATAGCTAATGTATACACATTTTCTGCAAATAAATACAGGATTGCGGTTTTTATAAACTTTTCAAGGATAATTGATATCAGATCTGGAGAAAAAATACGTTGATCTGGCAGCACAGCATTATGTCATCGTTAGCCAATCAAAAAAATTATCTGATTGGTGTATGACTCAATATGGCGGATGTGCATATTTTAGTATTTTATTTTATTGGATATCTTATTAATCTCAATAAAAGTATAGAAACTGACAGGCTTTTTAGGATCCTGTGAACCTTCTTTACTATCAAAAACCATTATAACCGGGATTTTTTGAAAGTGTTATCACGCCTATTATGAAGGAGTACTCCTTTCAGACTTCTTTTTGAAGAATCTATGAAAAACCTCCAATCGTTGGCATTGTAATCGATATCAAGTTTCTTTATAAGTCCGGGTACATGCTTGCAATAAGTCAGAAAAAAGGAAAAAAAAAAAGGAATGAAATCTGCTTCTCCGTGTCTGTAATCGTAAAACTTCGTTCCAGTGGCTAATAGTTTTTTTTCCTAGAATTTTGATCCCAAAAGCTCTGCATCATCTTTCGTAAGACCCAAATCTCTCACCAAATCATTCAACTCCTCTTGATTGAAAGTTTGCATCTCAGCAGAATCAGTGCGATACAATAAATACTTCAGTATCAGTGTCATTGTTTGCTTCACTCAAGTCAGAAAGGATTTCTATGTCAAATTCCTCGTTCTGTTGAGTTGGTAGCGACGGTACTGGACTATCTGGTCCATGTGGCACAGGTCGTGTTGCTGACGTAACTTGAAGATAACAAATTTTCTTCTTATTTTTTGAATTGAACTCTTTGACATCACAAGAATAGAAGTAGCAATCGTCACTGTGATTTTGAGGCTCTCCCCAAACCATTGGTATTCCAAAACGCAAAAAGGTTTTTTTATTTTGTGACCATAGTCGAAGATATTCAACACACAACTGGCCAGCTTTATGTGGGGCCCACGATTTGTCCTGGCAGTGGCGGATCCAGGGGGGGAAAGATGGGGCCGATCGGCCCTCTCTCTCAAACCAAGTGAATACACTTTTTTTAAAATTATATGTCAAGATTTTAAAATCATTCTGTTATTATCTAGAAATGTAGTCAATCGGCCCCCTTCTTGACAGTGCTGGATCCGCCACTGTGTCCCGGTCTATCAAATGTACACCAAATATACACCAAATATTTTAAATATGAATCTTTTACAGAGTCTATTACAATTCTCCGATATTTTGGTAACATCCCCTTTAGACTATTTGAATATTTTCAATATTTATGTACTTAGCACTTGAGATGGACTGATATAATTCAACACTAAGGCTGTGTAACGAACGCAGTTCGCTCGAGCAATTTCAACAGTGTGTTATGACCCTCACGTCATCATGCACCAACGCGACCTTTCCGACTAGCTCAAAGGCTCAGGCGAGATTCTCAACCTGTCGCGTTGGGCCGAAGGGCTCACAATAAAATTTTACCCCCGATAGAAACCGAAAGCAAAATCATATCAAACAAACACAAAAAAAACGACAACTCTCGCAGCCAACGGCTGTATCTTCAAATCACGACAATCACAAAACTTCCAGGCTCACAATCACCACCTTCTTCCGCACAACAAGATGGAGAGATGTTACCTCCACAAGCCACCCTCCCAACCAGTGACACCTTACAATTTTAATGATGTCACCCACTCAACACACCTTACCGCTTAAGTCACCATATCATCACCAATTCCATCGTTCCGCAACCCCTCCCAAAATCAAAATATTAAGCCATATTCATTTTAAGACCTTATACGAGAATCAAACATTTATTATTAAAATTAACATATCTATATGGAAATGGTTAATTTAGACAGGCTCCCCCTTTATATGCCTTTTTTTTACAACTTAAAATTTCCTGCAAATTTTTATGAATCATAGAAATTGTTATACAATACATATAGGTAAAATGTGTATGAAAATATAAATGTAATACAACTTATCGACATACAAAAAAAACACACACCAAATAAAATTCTATTTTCCTAGGACTCAATGGAATCAATATTTCAAAGAATAAAACCTGCCTTCGACTCGACTTTCACTTTTTAGCCATAAATTCTTAACCGACGACTACATGCACAAACAACCGACAACGCATCAAACGACGAAACACAACGCTTAGTCCACCGGCTGGACAGTAACCCGAACTAACTACACGAATTACAAATTTAGATTTCACGACCCGCGCTAACTTTATAGGAGCTCCTCCACACGATTTACGATACCGCGAATAATCTTTGTCTTACGACCCCTTCTTCGGGGATTTGGCCTCACGATAACACAATTTTATTCAATGATCACATAACATTCAGTTAAAATTATTACTTATATGAATAGTCCTCCCCTAAACTTATTCCAAAATCATGACAAGCGACACTAATCGGACTAGCAGCGTTCTTAAATTACCAAATAAATTAAACACACAAACTTGCGCTTTACTAGAGCTTAAATTCACCAAATCTAAGTCTCCAAAGAATCCCGCAAAACAAGTGCGTAATTATAGCCTTTTTTTATCACTAAACGCTTGCAATTTCTAGAGGAAAAGTGCGGCTTATCATGCCGTTGAAGCAAGTTTATCTTAACCCAAATAAATCTTAAGCACAATAAAGTATGATTCCCCGACGAATCCCTGAATATTATACGGCTACGACCCAAAGCTTTTACTGCAACAAAACCGGAAAAATCTGCTTTAAATTACTATTAACGAATCTGCTTCTATGTCGGCTACTAGTAGAGCAACAGCAACGGATTACTGAGCGGATCAAGACTTGGCCCGCCAAACTTTTAAAAATGGCCGTGCACGTGGTTTCACTTTTTGTTACAATGGCGTTTTTTCAATCACCTATTCGCCTTACTGATATTAAAATTTTAGGCAGTACCTTGACTTGTCCAGAAACTTTTATCTTACTCCACGCTGCTTAATGCGCCCACTGTAGCCTGACGTAAATTTTCTTCTTTTAATCTTTGAATAATTTGCCGGTATCTGCTGCTTCCTTATTTGGCTTCTGCAGTCTACACCTTTTCAAAAAAAAATCATATGAATTTGTTCTAACTTACACTCTACACTTTCAGATTACCTTTTCAATAATTCGCTTCCTGGTTTCTTTTCCCCGTTTGCTGACCAAAAATCCTTCCGAATTTATTTGGTTGTTTTAAAATTTATAAAATTTGTTATTTCGCACTTTTTTTATGTAATTTCATTTAGCCCAGCATGTGGTCTTAAATTCAAAATGGCTGGTGCTTCACTTTACAAAAATGTGCGTTCTTTTCGATTTAGCGATTTTTCTTACAACGTCCTTCCACTAGCACGGCTCGATCTCTTCTCCTCTATTTACCAGAACTTGGCCTTACAACGAGCTCTTTCCACGGAAAAAAACTGCCACAATTTCGGTGCTACCAACTTGACGTACCACAATTCTCCTACTCCCACACCCTCGATTGCTCATAGAATAATCCAAACGTACTCATCTTTTACCAATACAACTTTGATTTCCAGCAACATTTCCAATACTCAATTTTTTTCGAAATCCTCACTAACACTTAAACACTGCATTCTTGCTATCTCACAAAGAGCGATGTTGCTAAAAATTTAACCCGCAACCTGATGCTTACCAAATTCATATTTTTTTTACTCTTGCAACATTTCTTTGTATCAACATTTACGCAAAAATTATGTAGACGCAGCGCTGCTCTACCAGTGTCGTAACCCCCCTGTAGGAAAATCACTACCTATGCTACTACCAATTACCAAGTTTCTACCATTCTCACTACTTTTGCAACTCCGATCATTGCCAACACGCAACAAATCTCCGACGTGGCTAAGACATTCAATGAAGGTATACGGCCACGGCAGAGCGCTGTGTGGAAAGGGATCCAGAGAAGCACTTGCAATGAAAATGTGTACTTCTATGTTTGTCGGTTTTTTTTTTTTTATTAAGAGACCTTCATCGAAAGCAACCTCTGAAAAAAATACATAAGCTATACTTTCTTTTCTACTTCCCTTTCAGCGGCGCCCCACGTAGGCTTCCGCCCACACCCTGAGGTTACGTGTCTCACTCTACCGCAGTTTTAGCCGGGCATATAGTGTTTAAATGGTCCTTCTGCTACTTTCATACACTCTACTTCAATTTTGTTTCCTTACTGTTTGATATCCTTGGAGTGGAAAACTCCAAGCGACTTGCCATTCAGAGTTTCTAGCTCGTACATATTATTTCCGACTGGTTTCACCACCCGACACTTCGTAAATTTTCTCGCGAATTTTGAATTGATGTTATCTTTAAAGCTACTTTGCACGAAGGTCCTTTTGAACACTTCCTGTCCAGGTGTAAATTTGACTGTTCGAGAGCCTCTGTTGTACCGCTTTGCACTCACTTCATGTGAACGATGTAAATTTTCTTTAATTTTTTCTCTTATAACGGCGATCTTATCCGCGTTATTCAATACCGCCAAGTACGGTTCATTTAATGAATTGAGTTTCCTGGCCAATTTATAGTCAACTCCACTAGTAAACATCTCATTTCCAAAGAGGGCAAAAAATGGCGTTACCCCCGTTGCTGCATGTTCAGAACTCCTTAACGAACATTCAATTTCCGACAGATATAAATCCCATTCGCGGTGATCAGCTTCCATATAAGCCCGTATAGCGTTCAACACTGACTGGTTCACTCGTTCGGCGGCGTTCGACTGCGGTGAATAATAGGCTGTTTTTAAGTGGGTAATTTTGTATTTATCTATCATCTGAGCGAAATCTTTAGACGTGAATTGCTTCCCGTTATCCGAATGTATTACCTCGGGCACTCCGAATTTGTGAAAGACCTCTGTAACTAAAAATTTCAATACATTTGCAGTTGTGGCCTCTTTCATAGCTTTCAAAAACGTGAATTTCGTCAGGTGATCCACCACTATAAAAATATATGCATTACCCCCTTTTGACCTCGGGTATTTGCCCAAGAAATCTACATATATTTTCTGAAACGGCCTACTTGTTACGACTTCACACCCAATACTCGGCCTTAAGCTTTTGTTTGATGACTTTGACTCTTTGCAAGTTAGGCAGCTACGTATATAATTCCGTACTTGCAAGGTCATGTTGGGCCAATAGTACCATTGTCGTAAGCGGTGCAAAGTTTTTGCTACTCCTCCATGGGAGCATGTTTCCGGCTCGTGTGCCCTGGCAATCAACGTCGAAGTTAACGCTTCTGGAACCCAGAGTTTCCACTTTAGTTCTCCCATATCCATTTGGTCAAATTTTACTCTTTTATAAATTATGTTATCTTCCACTTTCACGTCGGGCAACTTTTCCTGATTCGCTTGAATGGTTCTCGCTAACTCCAAATATTCTTCAGATTCAAATTCTGTTGTTTCAATGTTTAATAAATCTTCGCTGTTTGTTGTAAGTTCCTCAACAGCTCTCGACAGCGTGTCGGCCACCACATTCTCTGTCCCCTTACGATGTTCTATCTGGAAGTCATAGGCTTGGAGCTGTAACGACCATCTTGCCAATCTTCCGCTCAAATCTTTGAGTAACATGAGCCACTTTAAACTAGCGTGGTCAGTTATCACTGTAAAAGACATCAGCTCTACATATGGTCTGAATCGTTTGATGGCAAGTACGGCAGCAAGGCATTCTTTTTCCGTCACACTATAGTTCCTTTGATGACCGTTGAGTTTCTGTGAATAGTACGCGATAGGGTTTTCATTATCTTCTGCATCCTTTTGAAAAAGTACTGCTCCAATTCCGATATCCGAAGCATCACATTGTATCCAAAATCGCTTGGCAAAATCTGGGTGTTTTAAAACAGGAGCACTGGTTAAAGCTAATTTCAGATTGTTGAATGCTTCTATTGCTTCTGGTGTCATCACGAACTTAGAACTCTTTTTTAGGGTATCGCTGAGCGGCGCTGACAAGGTGGCGAAGTTGTTTATGAATCTTCGATACCACCCTGCTGTACCCAAAAAACTCCGTACTTCTCGTATCGTCCTCGGAATAGACATTCTTTGGATGGCCGAGACCTTTTCCGGATCCGTCCTTAGGGCTCCTCCTCCAACGATGTAACCCAAATATTTCAGCTGTTTAAAGCAAAACTTGGATTTTTTGAGTCCGATCGTCAAATTCGCTTTTTTCAAGCAATCTGCCACCGCGCTGAGTACTCTTATATGTGTGTCGAAGTCTGGAGCTATAATCAAAAGATCGTCTAAGTACGTAAAGACGTTGGACTTGAGACTCTGCGGTATCACCTTGTCCATTAGACGACATAACCGTTGCGCCGCGTTACACAATCCAAATGGCATTACCGCGAATTGGTATAATGGACGACCGGGTACGGTGAACGCAGTGTAAGCCCTACTTTTCTCCTCTAAATTTATCTGCCAGAATGCATGCTTCAAGTCAACGCTGCTGATGTAATAAGTTTGATCGATTCTACTTAAAATGCCCTCGATATTTTGGAGCGGATAGGCGTCTTTTATTGTCCGCTCATTTAATTTTCTCGCATCCAAGCAGAACCGATTTTTGCCAGGTTTTCTTACTAGCGTCACTCTATTGTTCCAAGGGCTTTCACTTTCTTCGATGACACCCAGCTTCAGCATATCATCAAGTTCTGCATAAATTAGCTCTTGCACCGCTGGCGACATCGGATAATGACGTTCCTTTACCGGCACTGCACCTTCAATCAGTTGTATCGTATGTGATTCAAGCACCGTTATACCCAGTCCGTCTTTTTCAAAAGTAAGAAATTGTTTTACTACTCTGTCTAGATCCGCTTGCTGCTTTTCACTCAACTCATGCCAATCGGGTTCATCTTCTTTGCCATTGCTCGCTTCCAATTCAAAATGTTTCATAATTTTCTCACTATATATTTCCTCAACTTCAATAACCTCTGGAGCTAATTGGAACTCCCGCCAAAAATCGATGCCATAGTACGCCGGTTGTTCCAAATCGGGACACAGATAAAACGTTATTTTCTTAATTTGGTTCTTGTATCTGACTAGCAAATCTAATTTTCCTAAAACATTATGACATGTCCCGCTAGCAGTTTTTACAGACGAATAATATTGTTGAATTTCTATGTCCAATTTACGCACCAACTCCCTACAGTTTTTCCCTAAAACGCTCACTGACGCCCCTGTATCCAGCAGACCTCTTATTTTTATTTCTTGTACCTCTACATCGGCGAAGACTCTCGGGTCTTTACATTCCCATCTGCGGACTGCCTCAGCGATCTCCCATCGTTTCTGTTTTCTTTTGGCGTAATTTTTCCTCGCCTTCTTTACTTTGCTGGATAACTTGTTTGAGTTGTGAGTGGTTTCGTCACAAAAAATTCTTTTTCTTTCCTCCTGATACCTTGACATCCTCTCTTCCAGTGTCCGTTCCGGTTGTTTTTTCACGTTGTCATAGTTCTTGTTAAAGTCCACGGTCCTCCTCAATATGCTTATTTTTTTCATCTCGCGGTCAGGTGTTACTAGCGATAAGTTCTTGCTATATTGGAAACTTTTCTCTGTTTTCCCTACATTTCCGCGGGAGCCTGCCCGGAGCGTGACATTCCCGCTGACGTCGCGTTCCGATTTAGGTTTCCCATCACACATGTTGGACACTGTGGCGTTACCACGCCGGGCATACCGCACCTAAAGCAAAAGAGGTTACGCTGTGTTGAAGCACATTCCATAAACACGTGTCCCTGTTGTTGGCAGTTCCAACATGTTAGGATTCTTTTCGTTTGCTGTTGTGGCAGTGAAAAATGTTGTTGCTGAAAAAGTTGTGTTTGAAAATTTTGTTGCTGTTGCTGCACCTGGCAATTCTGCTGAGGTGGTTGCATACCATTTTTTTGTTGTGGTAGCTGTGAATTCGGCTGTTGCTGTTGTCGTCCACCTTGTTGCGTCTCTGCCTCAGTTAGATGTTGATACTGCGCTTTTGGTTGGTGCCTGCGAGTTGTTTGACATTCTTCCACGTTGAAATTTTCCTCCGGAAACCAATCTTTCTCTATTTCTTTCTGGTTCATGCCCATTTCGTTGACTTCATGATGGCGATGCTGCTGGTAACGTGACGTTTGCTGTGGTTGCGTTCGTAAGTCTCGCCGTGAAAAGTGCATCTCTGCTTCTAAACACTCATCACGTAAATGATCCACCGAATAAATCGTCATTGGATAAACTATTTTTGCCAACTGATCTCTCAAGTTCCTCTTTATGATCTTGACCATATCACCTTCGTTGACTGGATTCCTTAATTTTGATCGAAGTTTAAACATGTCATGAAAAAACGTTTCTATTGACTCCCATGACCTTTGCTTACGCTCGACCATTTCCCTCATAATCTCGAAATCGGAACGATTGCTTTGATATTGACGAGCCAGCGCGAGGCGTAAAGTTGGCCAATCAGCGGCAAGATTATTCTTTATATAGAGCCAATACCAATCAAGAGCTGCACCCTTGAGCAGTAGATGAAAATCTCTCATGACCTGCGACCATGGACACCGGTAATGTGACTGCAGGTACTCTACACGGAATATAAAGTCCTCCACGGACAAGTCATCGGAACCACTAAATATCACTCCCCATTTATCAACATTTATCGTCGACGTACGTGTCGGTGCTATTCCTTCTTCAAGTGGCCCCAGATGTTGTTGCGGTGGCTGCTGTTGAGTTTGGTATTGCTGAATTGGTTGTTGTTGTTGTGATGGATGCCACATTTGCAGCGGGGGTCCTGTGTGTTGTTGATACCGTGTGCCCGTTGGTGGTACTGATGGTTGCTGCTGATGCACGGGTGGTTGTACTTGTGGATATTGTTGTTGTTGAATCGGTGGTGGAAACTGAAACATTTGTTGCGGTATCGGCTGCCCTCTGTTTTGCCTTCCATTTTTATTCGAGGTATTTATGTTGTTATTTGAATTACTTGGATTCTTCAGTGTAATGGCGTTAAGCGCCTGAGCACCCCCCGTAGCCTCAGAATAGGTTTCTTCCTCCATTGGGACACCGCCGCCGGATTGTTGCTTAAGGGTTAAAGTCCTCATTAGTTCTTCCATGTTCCTATTTATAGTTTCTGATATTCTGTTTTCTAGGGCCATCTCCAAAGACACTCTGTACCCTTCATTAGCTTGTCTTACTAGATTATTTATAATCGCAGCATTGGCTTCAATTTCTACTTGTCCCCTGTCATTCCTTAACCCTGGATTAACATTAGCATTCGGAATATTCCCCCCTTGGTGATTTTGCACCACCCCAGCATTCTGTGGGGGTTTTGGAATCGCACCTTGGCTTGATGCCTGTGGCCTATCAGGATTGGCCATTATTGTTTTGGACAAATCGTAAAAATTGTTATTTCTATTATCTTTTTGTATTTTATTAAATGGGCTGGCGGTACTGGCAGAACGATTTAAATCTCGCTGTAAATCTCTTTTTAAACCTCTCTTCTTCTTTACTCTTTGAGCAATATTCATTTGAATTGGGACTTTTATTCCGAATTCTGATATTACAAAACTATTATTTTTGTTTTTTAAAAAAAAATATTTTGGGAGGGTTGCACACAATTAGTACTGGTTGACTTGGCATGCGGTAATTTTTGTTTTTAAATTTGAGGTGATCCGATTCACCTAGCTTGCTCTTTTCAGAGTCCATGTTGTGGGAAGCCCTATTATGGTGTTTATTTTGCCTTTCTATTTAATTCTTCTCTTATATTTTTTTTTTTTTTTTTTTTTTTTTATCTATGTGTGGTGGCTCATGCTACTTAACGTAGCTTAAATCGACTCGCAAGGTCACAAGCCCTATTTTTCTAACAATTCATCTGAAGACCTTTTAAAATCTTCAGGCAACTGCCGTGTAAAAAAAAAAAAAAAAAAACAAACATTTCTACAATTCGACTGAACGCCATACAACGCCTTCAGGAAACTGCCAAAAAAAAACTTTTCAAAATTACTGATTGTATCGAACATGAACACACCTCAACTTCAACAGGTTCATATCTACACATAATTAACTTACTCCTTATTTCTTTTGTGACTATTCGCCTTGATTAGCTATATACCAGATGCAATTAGTGCTCATTTTGACTATGCCTGCCTAAGACATCTGCTTCATTAAATTTAAGACGCTGTCAATATATTCGTTTGTGGTTAATTTAAGGATCTGATGCTTTTGATCCTTGTTAATCCTTTTATTTATTTATTTTTTTCCTTGGGCGCCATATTGTTATGACCCTCACGTCATCATGCACCAACGCGACCTTTCCGACTAGCTCAAAGGCTCAGGCGAGATTCTCAACCTGTCGCGTTGGGCCGAAGGGCTCACAATAAAATTTTACCCCCGATAGAAACCGAAAGCAAAATCATATCAAACAAACACAAAAAAAACGACAACTCTCGCAGCCAACGGCTGTATCTTCAAATCACGACAATCACAAAACTTCCAGGCTCACAATCACCACCTTCTTCCGCACAACAAGATGGAGAGATGTTACCTCCACAAGCCACCCTCCCAACCAGTGACACCTTACAATTTTAATGATGTCACCCACTCAACACACCTTACCGCTTAAGTCACCATATCATCACCAATTCCATCGTTCCGCAACCCCTCCCAAAATCAAAATATTAAGCCATATTCATTTTAAGACCTTATACGAGAATCAAACATTTATTATTAAAATTAACATATCTATATGGAAATGGTTAATTTAGACAGGCTCCCCCTTTATATGCCTTTTTTTTACAACTTAAAATTTCCTGCAAATTTTTATGAATCATAGAAATTGTTATACAATACATATAGGTAAAATGTGTATGAAAATATAAATGTAATACAACTTATCGACATACAAAAAAAACACACACCAAATAAAATTCTATTTTCCTAGGACTCAATGGAATCAATATTTCAAAGAATAAAACCTGCCTTCGACTCGACTTTCACTTTTTAGCCATAAATTCTTAACCGACGACTACATGCACAAACAACCGACAACGCATCAAACGACGAAACACAACGCTTAGTCCACCGGCTGGACAGTAACCCGAACTAACTACACGAATTACAAATTTAGATTTCACGACCCGCGCTAACTTTATAGGAGCTCCTCCACACGATTTACGATACCGCGAATAATCTTTGTCTTACGACCCCTTCTTCGGGGATTTGGCCTCACGATAACACAATTTTATTCAATGATCACATAACATTCAGTTAAAATTATTACTTATATGAATAGTCCTCCCCTAAACTTATTCCAAAATCATGACAAGCGACACTAATCGGACTAGCAGCGTTCTTAAATTACCAAATAAATTAAACACACAAACTTGCGCTTTACTAGAGCTTAAATTCACCAAATCTAAGTCTCCAAAGAATCCCGCAAAACAAGTGCGTAATTATAGCCTTTTTTTATCACTAAACGCTTGCAATTTCTAGAGGAAAAGTGCGGCTTATCATGCCGTTGAAGCAAGTTTATCTTAACCCAAATAAATCTTAAGCACAATAAAGTATGATTCCCCGACGAATCCCTGAATATTATACGGCTACGACCCAAAGCTTTTACTGCAACAAAACCGGAAAAATCTGCTTTAAATTACTATTAACGAATCTGCTTCTATGTCGGCTACTAGTAGAGCAACAGCAACGGATTACTGAGCGGATCAAGACTTGGCCCGCCAAACTTTTAAAAATGGCCGTGCACGTGGTTTCACTTTTTGTTACAATGGCGTTTTTTCAATCACCTATTCGCCTTACTGATATTAAAATTTTAGGCAGTACCTTGACTTGTCCAGAAACTTTTATCTTACTCCACGCTGCTTAATGCGCCCACTGTAGCCTGACGTAAATTTTCTTCTTTTAATCTTTGAATAATTTGCCGGTATCTGCTGCTTCCTTATTTGGCTTCTGCAGTCTACACCTTTTCAAAAAAAAATCATATGAATTTGTTCTAACTTACACTCTACACTTTCAGATTACCTTTTCAATAATTCGCTTCCTGGTTTCTTTTCCCCGTTTGCTGACCAAAAATCCTTCCGAATTTATTTGGTTGTTTTAAAATTTATAAAATTTGTTATTTCGCACTTTTTTTATGTAATTTCATTTAGCCCAGCATGTGGTCTTAAATTCAAAATGGCTGGTGCTTCACTTTACAAAAATGTGCGTTCTTTTCGATTTAGCGATTTTTCTTACAACGTCCTTCCACTAGCACGGCTCGATCTCTTCTCCTCTATTTACCAGAACTTGGCCTTACAACGAGCTCTTTCCACGGAAAAAAACTGCCACAATTTCGGTGCTACCAACTTGACGTACCACAATTCTCCTACTCCCACACCCTCGATTGCTCATAGAATAATCCAAACGTACTCATCTTTTACCAATACAACTTTGATTTCCAGCAACATTTCCAATACTCAATTTTTTTCGAAATCCTCACTAACACTTAAACACTGCATTCTTGCTATCTCACAAAGAGCGATGTTGCTAAAAATTTAACCCGCAACCTGATGCTTACCAAATTCATATTTTTTTTACTCTTGCAACATTTCTTTGTATCAACATTTACGCAAAAATTATGTAGACGCAGCGCTGCTCTACCAGTGTCGTAACCCCCCTGTAGGAAAATCACTACCTATGCTACTACCAATTACCAAGTTTCTACCATTCTCACTACTTTTGCAACTCCGATCATTGCCAACACGCAACAAGTGCTGGATCCGCCACTGTGTCCTGGTCTATCAAATGTACACCAAATATTTTAAATATGAATCTTTTACAGAGTCTATTACAATTCTCCGATATTTTGGTAACATCCCCTTTAGACTATTTGAATACTTTCAATATTTATGTACTTAGCACTTGAGATGGACTGATATAATTCAACACTAAGGCTGTGTAACCAACGCAGTTCGCTCGAGCAATTTCAACAGAAATTTCTGTTCGATCAGTACACCTAGCAGATCGAGCGGTTGAACAGTATGTATCGTTCGAGCGCTCTATTCCAATTTGTTAAATACA
Source organism: Calliopum simillimum (assembly GCA_951812925.1). Lineage (NCBI taxonomy): Eukaryota > Metazoa > Arthropoda > Insecta > Diptera > Lauxaniidae > Calliopum > Calliopum simillimum. The sequence continues at coordinate 75,874,305 of OX638369.1, forward strand.
ACCACGGCTGGATTAACAGATTGACAAAGAGGGGACGCCACAAGAAATATATTTTTTTTTGTTAAGGAATGCAACGAAAAGTACTTTGAGAAACGTTCTTTTAAAAAAAACTTACATATTGTATATTTAAGGGTTGCCAGCTGATTATTTTCTGAAATTTTGTTAAAATCATACTTTTTTGACTAAATTCAAATTTTTAGTTTAGGAAATGCTGAGATAAACTTTTTAAAAATTGTACAAAAACTTTAGGGTTGACACCTGTTTTTTTTTTTTGTAAATTTTGCTTAAGCCATATATTTAAAAAAAATAAATAATTAAATTTTAGTCTCAAAACGCTAATATAAATTTTTTTAAAATCCAACATAGATTTTTAGGGTTGCCACCTGGTTTTTTTCTGAAATTGTGTTAAAGTCATACTTCTTGTGACTAAATTTAAACTCTTGGTTTTAGAACGGTCAGATAGCTACAGATGGTACAGATTGTACAGACAACAAAAAAACGTCCGGCAACCCTAAATTTTTGTTTCGTTGTTTTTAGACCCAAGATGTCAATTTATAGAGAGAAAATGATGATCTTAGCAATTTATTGAATGAAAATTTAGATTTTATTAAAAAACCAGGTGGCAGCCCTAAAAAATTACTTTGGGTTTTTGGGTCGAAAATAAGATTTTTCATTAAAGAAACTTAACGAAGAAATGCAATTTTGCGAAAAAAGTCTGGCATCCCTTAATTTTTCGTTCGTTATTCAAAAAATACAATTCAAAACAACTTTATCTGATCGTTTCTGAAACCAAGAAATTTAATTTAGTCACAAAAAGCGTAATTTTAACAAAATTTCGGAAAACTACCAAATGGCAACCCTAAAAATATATGTTGGATTTTTTAAAAGAACGTTTCCATAATTGTATGGAATCGTTGCCCAGTCTCTTTTCCATAACAAGGAAACGCGTCAGTGATGGTGATAAAATATTCAACAGAAACATCGTTTACACAAAAATGACTTAAACATTTTATCTAACCAAGGGCAACAATAAGATTACGATAAATCTGGACCTGCACACAGCTTGTATGATACAAGCAAATCAATGTGTTGGCTGTAAGGTTGATGGGGTAGATTCGTACAGTTTTGACTTTATGGCTAAAAATAAAGCAAGCTACCAGCTTTTTCAAAATAACTAGTATGCAGTTAAATAAGTACAATATTAAGCTTTTAATGTAGCGTAAGCTAAAGACGGTCCAATTTATCAATTAAGGGGACATTCGCTTTTATAATTGAAACAAAAAACACTTTTTAAAAATTTTATTATGAAAAAACTATTATATTTATTGACAAAATTTCTTTTGGACATTGTTAAATATTGTCTAAAAAATATGAAAAAATTTTTTTTTTATTTTTAGTTTCCCTTGGCTGCTGTAGAGGGCGTCATCCAAAAGTTACTTTTTAAACGGTAGGAAATGTTGTAGACCTCCTGTAACAGATTTTTGAAAAATTCAAAATGGATTTTATTCTTGAGACTCAAAACTATACAATAAGCCTCTAAAATTCATACTTTTTTATATTTTGAAGTTTTTGTATGAATAACTATGAAAAATGCGAAAAAATTGAGGGGCTTACCCTCAAAAAATGCCACGTAAAAAAAAGTCGGGGTATTTTTTTAAACTTTCAGAGGCTTATTGCTTAATATTTTTTATGATTAATCGAATGCTCTTTGGTTTTTTAAAATCGGTCTAGTAGATTCGGAGAAAAATGTCCTACCAGTTTGAAAAGTAACTTTTGGATGACGCCCTCTACAGCAGCCAAGGGAAACTAAAAATAAAAAAGAAATAAAAATTTTCATATTTTTTGGACAATATTTGAATGGGTTTATTTGAAAGTGGAATAAGTCCGATTCCGGAAAAATTGAGTTTATGGTAGTTATAGCTAGCTATATGTGTCCTCTTTTTATATTGAAAATTACAAACTCGTTAGACCACGATTTCATCAAAAATTACTCAAAAGAATTTTTCATGAAAAGCATTTTTACAAAAACGATTTTTTTGAAAGTGGAATAAGTCCATTTTTTCATCTACTGCTATGCAGACGATTTTGCTTTTAAATCAATTTAAAAATATTGGCAAGCGTTATTAAACCGGTGTTAAGTGTTTACCACTGTAAATTAATCAAATTTTGTTATGCTGTAAAAATTTTTACAAGTGTAATAGAAAATAGTTGAGTTTTTTTGGTCTGAATGGACTTATTCCACTTTCATTTATAATAAATTTTAAAATTTGTTATACTTTTGTATGACTTATTCCATTTTTACTCACAAAATATTTTGTAAATTAAAGCAAAGGAAAACTAAAACTTAGAAAAATTTTACTTTAAAAACTGTTGTTGTTTCTTTTCTTTTCTTTTTGCTCAAGTAGGGCTCTGAAAATTGGTTACAACACCAACAAAAACAAAAAGTTCTTGTCGGCCCTACTTTCGGAGATATAGCCATCGGAAGATTGAGATATATCTTTTATAAAAATTATTATAAGTTGGGAACCCCTGAAAGGATTTTAATAATATTAGTGTCATACGAAAGACATGTTAATTTGCTCCGAAATTGATCTAGAAAAAATTTTAATCCGAGTCGTGGTTTTAGAGATATTGCAAATTTTCAGAAATTTTGACCATTTTTTTTTTTAAAAAGCACTTTTTTTCCAAAAATTGTATCATTAATGCATAGTTTTAGTAACATATTATAAAAGCCAATTTATTACCTTTCATTTGACATATAATTTGTACTTGATTTCTTGCATTACGTATTTTTTTTATAGGAAAACTAAAAAGTAAGTTATTGGAAAACATCGGAAGAGTCTACAGGAATCGGAATTAATCAAAAACTATCTAAAAACATCGTTATTGTTGTTTTTATTGCTGTTATTGTTATTTTTATAGTTGGTATCATTGTTGTTCTTGTAATGTTTTCCTAAATTTCATAAAAATTTCTTTGGTTCACTTTTTTGTTTTCCTTTAAAAAATTATGATAATGCAAGAAATCAGGTACAAGTTACATGTCAAATGAAAGCAAATAAATTGGGCTTTTATAATATGTTACTAAAGCTATGCATTAATGATACAGTTTTTGGAAAAATAGTGGTTTAAAAAAACAAAAATGGTCAAAATTTCTGAAAATCTGCAATATCTCTAAAACCACGACTCGGATTAAAATTTTTTCTGGATCAATTTTGTATAAAATTAACATGTCTTTCGTATGACACTAATATTATTAAAATCCTTTCAGGGGTTTCCAACTTATAATAACTTTTATAAAAGATATATCTCAATCTTCCGATGGCTATATCTCCGAAAGTAGGGCCGACAAGAACTTTTTGTTTTTGTTGGTGTTGTAACCAATTTTCAGAGCCCTACTTGAGCAAAAAGAAAAGAAAAAAAACAACAACAGTTTTTAAAGTAAAATTTTTCTAAGTTTTAATTTTCCTTTGATTTAATTTACAAAATATTTTGTGAGTAAAAATGGAATAAGTCATACAAAAGTATAACAAATTTTAAAATTTATTATAAATGAAAGTGGAATAAGTCCATTCAGACCAAAAAAACTCAACTATTTTCTATTACACTTGTAAAAATTTTTACAGCATAACAAAATTTGATTAATTTACAGTGGTAAACACTTAACACCGGTTTAATAACGCTTGCCAATATTTTTAAATTGAGTCGTACGCAAACCCTTTAATATCTCAGTTTACGAAAAAGTGGACTTATTCCACTTTCAAAAAAACCCATTCATTTAACAATGTCCAAAAGAAATTTTGTCAACAAATATAAAAAGTGTTTTTTTGTTTTCAATTACAAAGGCGAATGTCCCCTTAAGAGTAATGATAGATTTTCAGAAGATACTCAAAACGTACGAATGTGCCTCATATGCGGGGTAGAATCGTACATAACGTGGGGTATACGTGCAACGGTGGATGCAGCAATTAAGGCGATTAAATCGTGTGTGAATCGAATGAAAGAGTATCCTCTTGAACGTAAAGAACATCTTTCGCTTGCAGATCTGCCATAGAACTTGACTGGTAAATCCCAACAGATGCAAAATCTTCGTCGCTGCACAAAAGTTTGTTAACATATTCTTGTTATTTCAAATGCACTTGTAACATTTTTACTATGACATGATTGAAAACTTTAGCCAGACTTGGAATATTGTACATAGTAGGAACTTTTCTATGGTATCGCTGAATGCAGTTCTCAGTTTTCAATAAAAAGGCCCAATCAAGCCTCTATTAGTTGAAGACGGTGTGTATAGTGTGGTAGGAGTAAGAGATAAACTATCACGTTGCCCCAAGCATAATTACCTGCATCTATTGAGAAATGACAGTCATATCTGTCGACTAGCGGTATATTAAGGTTATCTTTTGAGTATTGCGTTTCTTTTTGGACGTGTTTCATCAATTCCATGAATTAATTGGTAATTATATAGCTACCCTTCCTTTTGTTATACTAAATAAATTAAAATTACTCTTCATAAGGGTAAATTCGTGTGTACGAATGTACCTCGAAACTTGTGTACGAATGTACCCCAAATTGATAAACATAGGTTTTTGATATTTTAATTAAAAACTATTAGCAAAATCGCAAAAATAGTAAACACATAGTAAAATAGCATATTTCTTTATAAACATAGCAGAAGTTTCAGAATTTTTTAAGTGTGTTATTTAATGACATTTATATATTTTTTTTTTTTTTTTCTAGTTCCAAAGGAACAGCTATACCAAATATCAATAAATAACACAAACAACAATTATGATATATCAATACGTATTAACACACAAACAAAACTGGCAAAAGTCGGCTTCGCAGCCGGGCAAGGCTGGTGCAGTGGTAACGACTTCTGCTACCAACCGGGAGGTCCTTGGTTCAACTCCCGCCCAGGCCAAAATCACAAAAAGTTTTCAAACTTGCAATTTTTCAATTATAATTAATTTAGTGAAATAAATATATTTATAATTACAACAAAAATAGTCTGATGAGTCTTTGTGGCGAAAGACGAAACATATGTCACTATAGCCGTGTTTTTAATCCGTTCCTTGATTTGTCATAATTATGTGTTAGAAAAGTCATTGATAGATTTATATGTAAATCGATCTTTGCAAATATATAACTAAAAGTTCAATTAAAAAAAAAAAAAAAAATCATAGCAGAAGTATTATCAAATTTTAGCAAAAAATCACTACCATTTAACAAAGTTGAAGTCATTTAAGAAAAATTACTTTTGCAGTGGAAAAACTCTTTTCAGCTAAGTTAACAATCGCACCACCACCCCTTGCCTGTGCAACAACATGCAACAAGAGCGAAGCAGTTGGCAAACATGTTGCAAGCTACGAACGATCGAACAAAAGAGCTGCTCGAACGCTCGATCTGCTTGTTTAAGGTTCGATACAATGACGGAAAAATACATGCTTTTTAAAATCTTTTTTGAGTCTGTGGAATTATTTTGAAAAATTTTTAAAATTTATATTTTTTTATCAGTTTATTCTCATTTTTATTTTAAATCAGTCCTAGCCCAGTGTGCCAAACGGACTCGTTTCGAGTCCGTAACGGGTTCATATTTTCGTACTTTTTATCCGTTACAGAATCCGTTACGGATCCGTTACTGATCCTTTTGCGGGAGATATTCCTAAAAAAAAAGCAAATCGTTTTTTCTTCTTTTATGGATCCTTTCCGAACCCGTAACGTACATCACTGCTGCTTATAAAAAAAAAGAAAAATGATGAAGTGCTTATTTTTAATTAAAAAAAAACGAGACGTAAGACAACTAGGCTATTAGCCGATATGATGTAGACTTATCTGATGTTGAAAAGTAGTAGCATAAACTCATTATGTAGTTTTGCGGACTTTTCTAAAAGTTTTACATTCCACTTTATATCCATTTTCGTGTGAAAGTGGAATTGGGAACAGACAAAGACAAAAATTTATTTTTTTATTTTTATAGAAAATTTTATAAGCTACAAAATTGTGGACAAACATTTTTCTCTATACGTTACCGCTGGCGAGATATTTCCGAAAAACTATTTTTTGTGACCTTTGACATTGAATAACTTTTTTAGCTCACATGGGATCAATCGGGACTTTTGACAGTTCATTTGTAATGGTGTATCTAAGGTCTGTACCGATTTTCAGCTGTCCCCTGTTTATTGCAATTTCAAATGCATATTTGCCTGCCAGTTTTGCAAGTCTCATTTTATTGATTTGCATCTGATTTCTGCTATATGTAGCTCTCGCGCTAACGTGCAAGAACGGTGGTGCTAAGATGCTCTTTCGGACGTGCAGTTAGCTCTTAATTGTACCATTAATACGGTGACAAAACAAAGTCCACTTGAACTAAGAATTGGAGGAAGCTAGGTCTTTACAAATTTTTAAATAATGACGATCTCGTGGTAGATATTAATGAAATTCGTGAACAAGCTGTTGCCAATATTGAAAAAAAATTCACGCTACGACAAGATTTGTTTTGATAGAAAGAAAGGTATATTGTGGGGTTCGTTGTTAGTTCTATTTGTAAACTCTCAAGTGCGTCTTAAACAAACAAAATTACATTTAAAATTTATTATCATCAAAGTTTTAGCTTAACTTACTTCAAAATTCAAAGTTGCATTTGGTAGAATTGATGGTGCGCTTCCTGTAGACGCATATTCTGTTGGACAGATCATAGTGCATTTTTCCCCAAGTTTCATAGTAGCTACTCCTAAGTCGAACGCTTTTATTACTCGACCTTAAAAGAAATAACACAGGTTTAGTTTTTCCTCAATCGCAATATATATTTTTTTTTCTTTAAAGCAAAAATAAAAATTTAAATAAAAGGTGTAATGTAATATAATTATTGATGTTTTATTATTTAAGTTTTCTCGTTCTTATTATAAATTATAAAATTCATCGATTAATAATTTTCTCAGTGTAAGGATAGCCCTTTAAAAGGGTGCAAACTAGTTTAGTAAATGAATGACCTATCCAAGTTAACAAGATTTAAATTTACTTGTTAAGATTCTAACTTCACTCATATAATTATTTTTGTTTTTTGTTAAAAAAAAATTTTTTTTATAATTTTCAGTCTGAATAAAATTAAATTTAAAAGATAAAGAGTTCTATACATAATAAAAATAAAAATTCTTAACTTCAATTGGTATACACGGTGGATTTTAAAAAATTTTAACTTTTTGAAATACCACCCGCGATTTTTTTCAGGGATAATGTTGGGGGAACCTTCTAGTACCAAAATCCGCAAACCTCGAAATCGAACGTCCAGTCGTTTTTTTTTTTCGACATTTTAGTTTTTTTAACGATTTTTAAGTATGTCTCGGTGTTTATATACATAATATGTACACATATATATGTATATACGTTAGAGCGCCCATATGTGCAAAATTCTGATTTTACTTGCTCCCCTGAAACTAGAGGTCAAAAAAATAAGATCTCAATAAAAAATTTGGAATCGGTAGTGGAAAAAACCCAGCCGGTTTTCGATCAAAGGTCGAAAAATTGACTAAAAAAAAGCAAGTCGCTTTGTGGAAAGTCAAAACTACTCATTTTTTCGTAATGTTTCCAAGCCAGTTTTTGTAGAAAATGACTAGGTCAACATTATCTTCTCAGAAAGTTTTGGTCTAAAAATTAAATTTGTGGCTGTGTCGGTACAAAAATTTCAATTTTTTAAGAAAATTGTGATGACTTTTTTTCTATAAATTGGTTTTTTGTGATTTTCAAAGGGTGAAATATTTGTTCTGGAATTCTTATGTTGTAGGGAATTAAATGTTGATTAAACTAAATAAAAAATTATTAAAAAATATTAGTTTTTAAGGAATGGAGCACGTTTCAAAGTTTCTTCTTAATTTTTAATTTGGTATGAAACCATTTTGGTAGTCATATTTTCTAAACTAATTTGGGATCGCTGAATACGAAAATAGCATTTATGTTCGTTTCAGTGCGTTTTTGGGCTGTTCCAGCAGAGATAATCGAAAATTTCGAATTTCGTGCACGCAGTCCAGGAAAAAATTTCGATCAAGTTGTCGTGAACTGCACAAAGATGTGAAATTACACCTGAGTATTTACTGAATAAGAAAAAAAAGTTTTCAAAATCGGTTCATGGCATGGTTTTTAAAATGAGGTCGAAAAACGGTATTTAAAAAAAAACGACTACAAACCAAAACCAAAATAGTCATTTTAGATGTAGTTATTAATGTTGAATTCGAAATTCGACGCGAAATTGCTGTATCACTTATGGTTTGTGAGGTATCTCACCCCTAATGTTCAAAAAACACGATTTTTGAGGTTGTGTAGAACACGCACAAAATCGTTTTGGTCTGTTTTATTAAATGCGTCATTTAGTACTGTCTTTCTTCTTCAAAATGAGTTACAGAATGGTCTTGTATGATTTTTCTTTAAAAAGTTATGACCATTTTAAAATAACATTATAAAAGATATAGTAATATGGAAATTGCTATAGAAAATCCATACATGATTTTTAACTTTCATGATGTCATTTTAACATGATCATAACTTTTTGAAAAAAAGTCGCTCAAACCCATTTTATAACTCATTTTGAAGGAAAAAAAGCAGTTCTAAATGATGCATTTAATCACAACTAGCAATGCATTTTGTTGCATCCAATAAAGTAGCGATTAAAAGAAAAAAATTAGAATACTCATTTTTTTCCAACATTGAGACCGGCCTCACACCTTAAAACTTAATATTTTTGAATAATTTTTTTTGTTGAATTAATTAACATATAATTCCATGCAACATCAGAATTCCAGAACAAATATTCCGCCCTTTAAAAATTACAAAAAACCAATTTATAGAAAAAAAGTCATGAACATTTTCTTAAAAAATTGAAGTTTTTGTACGGAAACAACAACAAATTTAATTTTTGGACCAAAACTTTTAAGGAAGATAATGTTGACCAAGTCATGCTCTACAAAAGTTGTCTTGAAAATATTATGAAAAAATTAACAGTTTTGAAGTTACAGGCAGTCAAAGCGACTTCCCTTTTTTAAGTCAATTTTTCGGTCTTTGATCGAAAACCGGCTGGGTTTTTTCCACTATCGATTCCAAATTTTTCATTGAGATCTTATTTTTTTGACCTCTCATTTCAGAAAATGGACGGGGAGCAAACAAATTCACAACTTTGCACATTTCATATATCTTGTGGGCGCTCTAATATACTTACATATATATACTTGTATATGTATATGTATATATGTATAATATACATATAAGTATATTAGAGAGGACCAATTCATTTTTTGATTTGGTAACATCCAGTTTCGGATTCTACGTCAAATTTCATGTAAAAAACTCCTAGGGACCATATATGTGCGGTGATTTTCGAGGCGCCTTAAAATCGTTTGCAGTTTTGAGTGTTTTTTTCTACTGCGAGATGGTCTTTGAAAATTTAGATCTTCCGAACGATTTATTGTAGTACAATGATCTTGGATTCTTTGGAAAGGTGTTGCTGCGTTTTATCAATTTATGGCTAATTTTTTGAAAAACATCGTCGGGTTCTAAAGTTATGACCTTCTGAATGAAGATATATGAAAAATTTCTACTAAATGTATTTTTTTTTTTTTTTTTCTTTATTTATCGGGTTTATACATATGGTTTTAACAAAAATTATACTTATAAAGTGTTACAAGCATGGCTTAAATAAAAAGCCGTCTGCCGGTTTAGTTACTTTTAGTCTTAACATAAGAGAGTTTTTTTTTTTTTTTTTTAAAAAAAAAGGAAAGATAATAAAATAACCAAATTATCAAAAGGATTTACAAATATTAATTTGCGATATATGCAACTAAATTATAAATAGGCTTTTAGATTAGCTGAATCAAATAACAAAATTCACAAATTTAATACATTGAAAATTCAGTACCGTAAGATATATTAAATATCAGTATGTTATAAATAATTTGTAAAAAAACATCTAGAAAAGGAACTTTCTGGGTATTTTAATGGCTTTTAGTTTAGCTAAAACAAAAAAAAGAAACTATCAAAGTTTTTATTCAAGATACATGTTTCGACAACTCATAGCATGCTCTAAATAGCTGGTTAGTGACCCCCACCCCTCATCTCCGTTTAGCAATTTTATATATTCATTATATGTTAGCACACTTTTGTCAAGGTGTAACCTTCGGATTTCCTGTAGCACAGGGCATACCGCAACGAAATGGAAGGTGTTTTCATTTTGGTTTAAGTTGCAGAGGGTACAGCGAAGGTTTATATCAGATCTGTGTGGTCTGCAATAAAGTTCCAGTAACTCTGTACGTGCTCTAAATATAAGGCTCATTCCATTAATGTTGAGATTTTCATTAAAATACTTGTTTGGGCCAAGAAAGTGGTTTAATTCTCTATATGAGACTCTCGACGTGGAAAATCTTGCTCTTTCTATACATTGTTGGTAAAGGCTTTCATCAACTACAGCTATGCAGCCGTAGAACATGTTTTTCCACTCATCAACATTGCTATCTGACAATCGCAAAGTATGACCGAATGAATTGGCAATATCGTACCAATCTTTGAATGGTGAGTGACCACGAGAAAAAGCAGCTAGAAGTATATTTTTTTGGAGATTTTCATTTGATCTTTTGACGACTTTACATATGTAATCTGCACTAGCCTTAAGATTTTTTATGTATATAAATAGGAGTCCAGACTCCACGTGTATTGCGTAATTTGGGTGCTAGCCGGGAGCTTAAAAATACGTTTGAAAAAGTACCGTCGTATGATTTCGGTTTCCTCCAAAAACTGGTGCCCATAGACCTCATTAGCGTAACAATAACAGCTATTGATTGTGGCATTAAAGACTATAAATTTAGAGGTGGCATTAACTTTTTTACTAGCCAGGAACTTCCCCCATATAGTGTTAATTGCTACTTTAGCTGCAGATGTTTTTTCTCTTATGTGCGGGGAGATATTTAAATTATAAGTAAGAAGAAAACCTAGATATTTAAATTCGTTGACAACTTCAATAGTGGTACTGTCGATGTTCCACCTTCTTTCGCTTCTATCCGCTCGGTTCTGAACTCTAAAAAACCTTATCTTCGTTTTTGCAACATTGATTTTAAGGTCCCACCTTTCACAAAAATGGTTTAATTTATTTATTTGCAACTGTAAAGTTGAAGGACTATCCGTTAAAACAACTAAGTCGTCAGCGTAAAGAAGAACCTTTACATCAACATTGCCATATTTGATACCGCCTGGGATGCTATTTGAGATGTCATCTATATATAATGAGAACATGACAGGGCTAAGAATACACCCCTGTGGGACACCAGTTCTAGTAGGAAATGATTTTAATAATTTATTGTCAGACTTAACAGCTGCTGAGGTATTTTCTAAGAGTTTTTCATAGATATTCAAGAATTTTCTCGAAATACCCAGCAATGATAGTTTATACAATAAAGACCTACGATTGACTGTATCAAAAGCTGCCTTGAAATCGACAAATAAGGCATATAACTTTTTTTTATTTTTAATAAATTGATTCGCAATAGTTTTAATGGCAAAAATTTGGTCTACTGTAGATAATTGTGCTCGAAAACCTGCCTGAAAACTGCTGATGACATTATTTTTATCTAACCAGTTTATAAGTCTATTGTACAAAATTTGTGTGAAGATTTTCCTTATCGAGCTTAAAACAGAAACTCCACGATAGTTTTCATGGAGACAGGGACCTCCTTTTTTAAAAATGGCTGTGATATTTGAGATTAAAAAACATGAGGGAACTATCTCATCCGACAGAATTTTATTACAAAATTTCAGAAGGTATTCTAAAATTTCCATTGTAGAATATTGAAAGCATTCTGCAGGAATTCCATCCGGGCCAGGGGCCTTGTTCTTTTTCATTTTATTAAGACAGGATATTAATTCTGACAACTCTATTTCTCGATCTAAATCAGATATTTTGACCTCTGGTATGGCGTAATATATGCATTTTTGAACAGGATCCGGGGTAAGAAGATTCTCAAAGTAAGATGCTAACAGGTTTATATTAATTAATGGTGGGGCATTTGAATCTCTGCATAAATACAATCTAGAAGCGAACCTATTTAGAAACGTAATTTTTTTGTAGTAACATAACTTTTTATATTTTTTGTTAGCCTGAATATAGAGGGTCTTGTATATGTAGTTATTTGTTGTTCTAAATAGATTGAAGAAATAAAATGATTTCTTTCTAAGCTTAACACAGTCTTGGTCATACCAGTCTGATAGAAAATTAAATTTTTTCGTTCTCTGAAATGAGCCCACGGAGTCAGATATAATCTGCGAAATAGAATCTGCAATTTCATCACAACTATGGCTATCAATTTCAGGCAATGCATTGTGCATATGCGTTAGGTTATTTCTATAATTATTTATTTTGCTTTCATCCCATCTCATGTGTCTTGCAGTTCGATTTTCTTGTGATGCGCTATTATTATCGTGTATTCTAAGTTCGCAAGTAGCTACTATAGGCAAATGTGATGAGTAGTTAGCAGTTAAAATTTCAAAGTTGGTTATATTTTTATGCCATTCACCTTTTATAAAACAGTAATCATTGACTGAGCAACCCTGTTCATTAACAAAAGTAAAGTCTCCCCTACTGTCACCACTTGAGACACCATTCATAATCAAAAAGCCAAAATCCTCCACTAATTCTGTCAGAAGTTTTCCATTCACATTTACGCAAATATCTGCCGAGTTTCTTGCCATTGAAAATTTTGAATAATCACTTCGGAATGAGTTTTGATAGTTACCTATTCTACCGTTCAGGTCTCCAATCAGCATAATATTTTCAAAACTATGATTTGTAAGAAACTTCTGAAGATCTTCAAAATCATTCTGCCAATTGCCAAAGTTTAAGTACAATGGTAAAACGGACAAGTGCTTAGAGTTATATTCAATGTATATTAAAACTTTGTTATCAATTAGTTTAAAATTTATGCAATTAGTTGGGTGACTATCTTTAATGGCGCATAGGATGCCTCCACTAGCTCTTCCTACTCTAAAATTTCTTATTGCAGGGATGCATTTAATTTGGTAACCTTTAAAATATTTCAGGTATTGTAGTTCCTTTTCTTTCTCAACAAAAGTTTCAAGATGAATAATTATTTCATAGTTTCTAATAAATGTGAAAAAATCAGGTGTTAGTAATTTACTCTTAAGTCCTGTGATATTATAGCAAAGAATATTAATTTTTAAAATACTTAAATTATCCATATGATTATGGCAGACGGCAACCTTATCCTATTTCGAATCGTTGTAGCTGGTACCCGAACCGCTACTCTTTAGGATTCGGGTTTGAGATGTAGATGTCGCAGCAAACGTTTGATTTCCATTGGCTTGGCTGTCAAATAAGTCGATGTCAAAGTGGCACATGGCGTTATCACCGAATGTTTTTTTGATAAGATCAAGTTGTTTTTGTGTATGAATTTTTAAGCCGCGAATTAAATCGTAATTAAAATCAGTACCATCGATAAGAAGTCTAGTGCCTTTTACAAATATTTTGCTGTTTGGATTGATTAAGATCAACTGTGCCTTTATAGAAAACAGTGATTTTCTTTTATTTTGTGCGACAAGTGAATTTTCACGATGGACAACAATGCCGTCATCTTTTTTTAGTTTAGTTGGTGCTGCTTCTATAATTTTTTTTACGGTTTCGGAATCGCGAAATTTGATGACCATAATGGTGTTTTTGGTGCCTTTAAATTCTTGTGTTTTTGTGATTCCTAAATCCGCTTTTTCGTTTAGGTCGAGAAGGCTCAAACATGTTTGTTTTGCAAACTCCACCTTGTTGGCTTTCTCATCTAAAGGAAGATGCATAACCACAGTATTTTCTGATGATTTTTTTGTGATGTCTTCCAATTGTTTTTCTAAAATTTGACAGTAATTCTCCATTTTTGAAAGTCTCTCTGTAAGTATAGTGTTTTGAGTACGCAGCAACTTTATTTCATTTGAGACAGACAAAATGTCGGCTTTTGTGGCGATTGTCTTCAAGTGTGACTCCAGACATTCATCAACGATTGACTTAAATTGGTCCATACTTATATTAGCCATTGTATTTTTTGGAGATTGAAACAGTATTTTTTTCCCTCGGGGAGATGTTTCAGGCGAAGTTTGAGATAGCTTTCTTTTATGCGGCTTACAAGATTTATACGACGCAACCGATGCCTTTGTGGTACAGGGACTTATTTTTATTAAAAAAAAATGTCCTACCTCGGATGAAGACCGGAACCTTTAATATCCAGGTATAGCACAGAGCTTCGCTGATCCAAAAATCACGTTTTTGTTGAAAATTAAATACTTTTTATTAATAAAAACTTGAAAAATCGAGGAGCTAAAAAAATTTTGGCGGCAATTGAATGCTCTCTCTCTCTTTCTAGTTTAATCACATCTTCTTCGAATCAAAAATTTTAACTTCTAAATTTTTTTATGGTGCATAAAAATACCTTTCTTACGAGGGTCTATTCATCAAGATACGACTAGCCATTCCAAAGCTATGACACTTTTGAATAAAGTCAGTTGAGAACTTCATACATAGTGTATTAAAAATCACATCTTCATCAAAAAAAAAAAATATTAACTTTATTAGCTACCAACAATGAAAATACATTGATGGTTGGAGCTTACTGTTCAGTGTTTTTGAGTAAAACAACAATAAAAACACAAAAAACAAGGCAAAAATACACATAAATAAAAAAGCAAAAAAATGTATCGGAAGGCTGGTTTGCGTTACTAGTTTCGGGACCCACCACAGGTCAAAATTGACTATAATAAGTCAATTCCTCATCAGACGCTTTGCCGACATCTTTTAGAATTCTGCAAGCATACCTTATTTAACTTTTAGCATAGATTAGACGAGAATCACAGCTACAAGAAAAACACAGCGCATGCAAAAATTCAAATTTCTTTGTTTTTCCCTCTATATGCATTGCCAAGCCGTTGTGAGTCATTGATATTATACTATTTTTGCATAGCGCTTCGTTTGCAAGGTTTTTTGCCGAGACAAAACGAAGTAGCAAGCGCATTCGTATGTGTATCAGTTGGCTCTCTGAGATTTTCTAAATTTTTTGGTTTTGGAACAGATGATGATTTACATTATTAGCTACCAACAATGAAAATACATTGATGGTTGGAGCTTACTGTTCAGTGTTTTTGAGTAAAACAACAATAAAAACACAAAAAACAAGGCAAAAATACACATAAATAAAAAAGCAAAAAAATGTATCGGAAGGCTGGTTTGCGTTACTAGTTTCGGGACCCACCACAGGTCAAAATTGACTATAATAAGTCAATTCCTCATCAGACGCTTTCCCGACATCTTTTAGAATTCTGCAAGCATACCTTATGAAAATACATTGATGGTTGGAGCTTACTGTTCAGTGTTTTTGAGTAAAACAACAATAAAAACACAAAAAACAAGGCAAAAATACACATAAATAAAAAAGCAAAAAAATGTATCGGAAGGCTGGTTTGCGTTACTAGTTTCGGGACCCACCACAGGTCAAAATTGACTATAATAAGTCAATTCCTCATCAGACGCTTTGCCGACATCTTTTAGAATTCTGCAAGCATACCTTATTTAACTTTTAGCATAGATTAGACGAGAATCACAGCTACAAGAAAAACACAGCGCATGCAAAAATTCAAATTTCTTTGTTTTTCCCTCTATATGCATTGCCAAGCCGTTGTGAGTCATTGATATTATACTATTTTTGCATAGCGCTTCGTTTGCAAGGTTTTTTGCCGAGACAAAACGAAGTAGCAAGCGCATTCGTATGTGTATCAGTTGGCTCTCTGAGATTTTCTAAATTTTTTGGTTTTGGAACAGATGATGATTTACATTATTAGCTACCAACAATGAAAATACATTGATGGTTGGAGCTTACTGTTCAGTGTTTTTGAGTAAAACAACAATAAAAACACAAAAAACAAGGCAAAAATACACATAAATAAAAAAGCAAAAAAATGTATCGGAAGGCTGGTTTGCGTTACTAGTTTCGGGACCCACCACAGGTCAAAATTGACTATAATAAGTCAATTCCTCATCAGACGCTTTGCCGACATCTTTTAGAATTCTGCAAGCATACCTTATTTAACTTTTAGCAAAGATTAGACGAGAATCACAGCTACAAGAAAAACACAGCGCATGCAAAAATTCAAATTTCTTTGTTTTTCCCTCTATATGCATTGCCAAGCCGTTGTGAGTCATTGATATTATACTATTTTTGCATAGCGCTTCGTTTGCAAGGTTTTTTGCCGAGACAAAACGAAGTAGCAAGCGCATTCGTATGTGTATCAGTTGGCTCTCTGAGATTTTCTAAATTTTTGCATGCGCTGTGTTTTTCTTGTAGCTGTGATTCTCGTCTAATCTATGCTAAAAGTTAAATAAGGTATGCTTGCAGAATTCTAAAAGATGTCGGCAAAGCGTCTGATGAGGAATTGACTTATTATAGTCAATTTTGACCTGTGGTGGGTCCCGAAACTAGTAACGCAAACCAGCCTTCCGATACATTTTTTTGCTTTTTTATTTATGTGTATTTTTGCCTTGTTTTTCGTGTTTTTATTGTTGTTTTACTCAAAAACACTGAACAGTAAGCTCCAACCATCAATGTATTTTCATTGTTGGTAGCTAATAATGTAAATCATCATCTGTTCCAAAACCAAAAAATTTAAAAAAATATTAACTTTAAATTTTTTTTATAGCGCATAAAAATACCTTTCCAACGCAGGTCTGTTTTTCAAGATACGCCTAGCCATTCTAAAGTTATTATCTTTTGAATGAAAGCAGATTCTGAATTTAGTGTATGAGCAAACGAAATATTTTTTCTGCTAATTTAGAAGCAAGTAATTTAGTAAGTATATTCTCTAAATCCGAAATGGAGTGGTCATTTTTCATCCGATCTTAAACCGTGAGGGCTCAAAATTTTTGTAATAAAATACGTTATTGATAAAATAATAAAATTTTTACTTTCTAAATTTTTCAGTCCGGAAATAGGTTCTGTATAATATTGAGAGATATCCTTTCATTAAAGGCTTATAACTTGGAGAGAAGGGACTAAATGTAAAAATGATTAAAGTACGGACTTTTGGTGATAGTTTTAGCTATCCGTATCAAATGACAAAAAATAATTTTACTTTATGCTGTTTTAGTTATTTAGCTTTAAATAGGTCTCAAAAAAGTGCTTTCTTCACTTTTGGGAGGGAATAACTCAGGATCCTGACATGATACAAAAAAACCAAGCCCAGAGTCGTAATGAGGAGATTTCATTCTACCATAAACGGATATAAAAACCGAGGACGGAAATCTATGGTTGAACTGGACGGTGGTTAGAGGATAAAAAAGCTGGACCAATGAAATATAGAAGCACCAAAAACTGAGCATATAGGTAAACCCAAAGTAACAAGAAATAGGATGTTGCCAGGATCTGAGGTGGTCCATTTTTTATCCCCTAACCTCCGTTCAGTCCAACCATAGTTTTCCGTCCTCGGTTTTTAAAGCCGTTTATGGTAGAATGAAATCTCCTTATTACGACTCTGAGCTTGGTTTTTTTGTATCTTGTCAGGATCCTGAGTTATTCCCTCCCAAAAGTGAAGTAAACACTTTTTTGAGACCTACTTAAAGATAAATAACTAAAACAGCATAAACTAAAATTATTTTTTGTCATTTGATACGGATAGCTAAAACTACCACCAAAAGTCCGTACTTTAATCATTTTTACATTTAGTCCCTTAACTCCAAGGATATCTCTCAATATTATACAGAACCCATTTCCGGACTGAAAAATTTAGAAAGTAAAAATTTTATTATTTTCATCAATAACATATTTTATTACAAAAATTTTGAGCCCTCGCAGTCCAAGATCGGATGAAAAATGACCACTCTATTTCGGATTTAGTGAATAAACCTACTAAATTACTTGCTTCTAAATTAGCAGAAAAAATATTTCGTTTTTTCATACACTAAATTCAGAATCTGCTTTCATTCAAAAGATCATAACTTTAGAATGGCTAGCCGTATCTTGAAAAGCAGACCTGCGTTGGAAAGGTATTTTTATGGGCTATAAAAAAATTTTAAAGTTACAATTTTTTTTTTTCGAAGAAGATGTGATTTTTAATACACTTTGTATGAAGTTCTCAACTGACTTCATTCAAATGTGTCATAGCTTTGGAATGGCTATTCATATCTTAATGAATAGACCTTCGTAAGAAAGGTATTTTTATGCACTATAAAAAAATTTAAAATTTAAAATTTTTTATTCGAAGAAGATGAGATTTCTAATACATTTAGTAGAAATTTTTCATATATCTTCATTCAGAAGGTCATAACTTTAGAACCCGACGATGTTTTTCAAAAAATTAGCCATAAATTGATAAAACGCAGCAACACCTTTCCAAAAAAGCTAGGATCAATGTACTACAATAAATCGTTCGGAAGATCAAAATTTTCAAAGACAATCCCGCAGTAGAAAAAAATACTCAAAACTTCAAACGAAAATTCACCGCACATATATGGTCCCTAGGAGTTTTTTACATGAAATTTGACGTAGAATCCGAAACAATTCGAACAATTTGATCCGCTCTAATGTATATATATATATATTAGGGTGGGCCAAATTGTATAGAGGAAATTTTATCGACCTCGGCTACCCCCCCATGTGAAAGTTCATTTAATTCTATGAATATTTGCCCAAGGAACTATACCTCTGCGTTCAACTTTAGTTCGGCGCATTTTTGATCGAAAATTGTACCATTCATCAATATTTTTTTTTATTTTCATACTAAATTTTAAAAATTTTTATAAAGACAAAAGTAATGTCATTATATGATTTGGCTGGTATTCTATCAGTAATCAATTAAATTGGGTTCTGTTTACATAAAAAGTTTACTTGATGGTGTGGAATTGATGCCATATATTTAAAAAAGTAATATGGGTCAAATAGCCGATTATTATGACAGACTTTCAAAATAAACGATTCATATTTTTGGATGAATTTTTTCAAACAAAACACTAACCTTCGGCCGAACTAAAGTTGAACGCAGAGGTATAGTTCCTTGGGCAAATATTCATAGAATTGAATGAACTTTCACATAGGGGGGTAGCCGAGATCAGTTTTCAAATCGGCCCACCCTAATATACATACACACATATATATATACATAAAAGGTATCGTTACCGCACCATCCATTTTTAAAAAAATCGGTTTTTTCGTATTTAAGAAAAACACAAACAAAAACCGGAAACAGCAATAGTCATTCCAGATGTCATTTTTGATGCTTAATCCGAACCCGGTCTTAGAATTGCTCTATTACGTCTGGACTTTGAGATATCCTTACATAAATGTTTAAGAGACACCATTTTTTTTCCTATTTTTGAAGTTATATAACAAGATAAGGTAATATTATGCCGTAAAATCTGGTATGACAGTTAAAAGCCCTAGTTTTTTTCTTGAAAACTCAATCAAACCCCTCATTTTGAAGATAAAGAATGGTTTTAAATGTGTTGGTTAGTAAAAAAGAGCAGACGAATTTCGTCCGTACAAATATGAAACCGGTAATTTTTATTTAAAAAAAAACACGTTTATTTTGCAAAAATAGTACCAAATTTAATCTTCAAAGTACTTCCCCTCGCTAGCTACACATCTTTCCCATCTTTCAGGCAATTTATGGATTCCTCGCCAAAAAAATTTTTCATTTTTTGAGGCTATCCATTCATCGAGCCATTTTTGCACTTCCTCGTAAGAATTGAAGTGCGAATCGTTGAGTGCGTGTCTCATCGATGATAACAAATAGTAATCGGACGGCGCCAGGTCCGGTGAGTACGGCGGGTAGGGCAGGGGCTCCCAGTTGTACGATTCTACCAAGTTTTTATTGACCGCTGCTCGATGTGGCGATGCGTTGTCATCTTGGAATACAATTTTGTCATGGCGAAGTTGAAATTCGGGCCTCTTCTGACATATAGCACGGTTCAAAGCGATCAATTGTTGATGGTAGCGTGCACCAGTAACTGTTTCACCTGGTTTTAGTAGCTCATACCAAATAACACCACGCTGATCCCAGAAAATACACAGCATTGTCTTTCGGCCGAAGCGATTTGGTCTTGGCGTTGATTTGGGTCGTTGGCCGGGGCTCAAATATGATTTTTTTCGTTTGGGATTGTTGAAATAAATCCACTTTTCATCGCCAGTGATGATTCGATGCGATTCAAAAGCGTTTTTCTTTAAATGGAAACAGAAAATCAATGCATCCCGCAAATGAGAGTTCTCAGGCACAAAATTCGACATCTTTACGAGCGGAAAAAATGCGTTGTTGTATGAAACTTGACAAATTGTGAACTGAATATTGTTGACAGATGACAGAATGAACAATTAAGACATTTGGTACGGTTCGGAAGCTCATACATATACGGCTATCGACCGCTAGATGTCATTACCGGTTTCATATTTGTACACCTAGTAACCTCAAATATAGCCAAAAATCGTGTTTTTGCACTTTTTTAACTTTTTAGGTAAAGTTATCTCCGACAAAAACAAAGATATCGTTATCGGTTTAATTGAGTTTTCAAGAAAAAAACTAGGGCTATCAACTGTCATACCAGATTTTATAGCATAATATTACCTTATCTTGTTATATAACTTCAAAAATAGGAAAAAAATTGTGTCCTTTAAACATTTATGTAAGGATATCTCAAAGTCCAGACGTAATGGAGCAATTCTAAGACCGGGATCGGACTAAGCATCAAAAATGACATCTGGAATGACTATTGCTGTTTCCGGTTTTTGTTTGTGTTTTTCTTAAATACGAAAAAACCGATTTTTTTAAAAATGGATGGTGCGGAAAAGATACCTTTTATATATATATACCTTTTATATATATATATATGTGTGTATGTATATATATATTCATATATATATATTACACATATATACATATACAAGTATATATATGTACGTATATACATATATATGTGTACATAATATGTATATAAACACCGAGACATACTCAAAAATCGTTAAAAAAACTAAAATGTCGAAAAAAAAACGGCTGGACGTTCGATTTTGCGGTTTGCGGATTTTGATACTAGAAGGGTCCCCCAACATTATCCCTCAAAAAAATCGCGGGTGGTATTTCAAAAAGTTAAAATTTTTTAAAAACCACCGTGTATAGCCAATAAAAGAAAATTTACAAATTTTCTTTGAACCGAAAAAATTAATCCAACGTGGATTTAAAAACTGCATAACAGTTTAAGCTAAAAAAAACTTAAATTTTGGCAATTGTGTCGAACAATATTCAAAACCGCGCAGCAATTAAATGCGAAATTGTTTCGGACAATCTTCAAAGCCGTACAGCAGTTAAAAGAGAAAGCAGAAAATCAAATATAACTTTAAATTTCTCAGAATCAACAATGAGAGAAATGAATAAATGCTTATCATAAATACGATGCCGGGTTCATTAACTATTAAATTAAACAATAAGATCATAAAATAAATGGTGACCTAAAACAAAATGCTCGGTTTTTTCGACTTTTTATTGGTCTATGTTTTTTAACTTTTTTTATCGGTACTCCAAGGATTAAAAACGCTTTTATTGCTATTTTGGTTGATTTTACAATGCCAAAAATAAACGATATGTGTAAGAAAATCAATAGTAAATTGGCCAAAAGTGTAAAGCACCCCACAATTTACTACTGATTTTTTAACTTTTGTTTTATGACCTTATAAAAATGCCGCTTATTGTTTTATGTAATGGTTAATGAACCCGCCATCGTATTGATGATATACATTTATTCATTTCTCAATTAGAAATGCATGAAGTATGCACTTTTTTGGGTGCCTTATACTTTTGGCCAAGGCTGTACATAAATACTTGAAATAAATGTACAGCATCCGTAGTCCAGCTATCAAATGATTTAATATCTGATTAGTTGCTTGAAAATGTAAGCGCAACCATCGGTGTCTGTCTTAAACACACCTCTCCTGAACGAACTTTTAGGTTTATGAAAATGTCGACGAAATCTAACAATGGGGTACTTTTCTGTCATGCTGATACTTCAATATTGCGTTTAAAGGAAAATCGGATCAGCTAGTATTCGCGAAATATCGCAAAAATACATATCCCATACAAAATTAAAAAAAAAAAACAGAACAAACAAATATAAAAATAAATACATATACATATTTAATGTATTTTGCAATGCTGCATCCGAATCTGGCATTAGAATTGCTGTATCTCATACCGTTTTTGAGATATCTTAGCCTGAACAAGGAAAAAATAACTATTTATAACGTTATTTTTTCCTTGTTCAGGCTAACATTAGAGGTTGGGCGACTTCCTAAACGTTAGTTTCAAAGCAAGCATTCAAAGTCATTCATTCCTAAACGCCCAGTTTTGATACTGCTAAAAATGAAAGTTTTTGACAACAATGCTGCAAAATAAACCAAAACATGATGCAAAACGCAAAACGCAAAAAGCAGACAATTTTATGGGGAAGTCTTGAGAAAAATATGGGTAGTTGATATTTTTTTTTTTTTTTTTTGGTCAATTAATTTAATATTTACCAACCTTTAACAGGTCATGGGCCCAGGTGTGTGCTCATAAATGAATACAGATAAGATCGAAGCTGAGGAGGATTCTGTAATTGACGCAACACTTACTGAGCAAGATTCTATACAAGACTCTGACGAAGATTCTTCACGAGACTCTGTGCAAAATTCTGGGATTCAGGAAACACCGGTACAAAGGATGGCAGAATCAAGGATTTATCAACTACATCGCTTCAATGGGCAAAATTATCAGCTATAGCGAATGGAAATTTATATGGCGGAAACAAGCTGAAGTCATGCATAATGGGAACTGAGGTAAGACCTGCAACTAACACGACAGCATGGGATCAAAAAGATGCGGAGGCACAAGCGTTCATTATGCGAGGCATAGAATTGGATCAACTAAAATACCTTAGAGATTGAACAACTGCAGCGCAAATATGGTCCAGGTTAAAAACAGTTCATGCAGAAAGGAGCGACCAGTCAGCACAGGTACTTTTAGAAAAATTTATAAATTTTAAATTGCTGCGGAAAGCAGCAACCGAGGGAGTCTTTGCGTGGCCGGCGAACACCAGCAGCAGTCGAATGAGAATAATAGAAATATAAAAGAAAACCGGTAAGCAGCAAGGGAACTATATATTTAAAGTAGTGGCAGTAGTAGTGGTATAGTAGCGTAGTGACGTAGTAGTGGAGTGACGTAGAGATCGCGGTGAAGTAGTATTGTTGTGTAGGGGTGACGTTGCCCGATACGAAATCAGCTACTTCACGGCCATAAGCCACGCGTTTGAAATATTCTTGTTGCGTAGGGGTGACGTAGCCCGATACGAAATCAGATACCTCACGGCCACGCGTTTGAAGTAATATTGTCGTGTAGGGGTGACGTAGCCCGATACGAAATCAGCTACTTCACGGCCATAAGCCACGCGTTTGAAATATTCTTGTTGTGTAGGGGTGACGTAGCCCGATACGAAATCAGCTACCTCACGGCCATAAGTCACGCGTTTGAAATATTCTTGTTGTGTAGGGGTGACGTAGCCCGATACAAAATCAGCTACTTCACGGCCATAAGCAACGCGTTTGAAATATTCTTGTTATGTAGGGTGAAGTAGCCCGATGCGAAATCAGCTACCTCACGGCCACAAGCCACGCGTTTGAAGTAATATTGTCGTGTAGGGGTGACGTAGCCCGATACAAAATCAGCTACTTCACGGCCATAAGCAACGCGTTTGAAATATTCTTGTTATGTAGGGGTGACGGAACCCGATACGAAATCAGCTACTTCACGGCCATAAGCCACGAGTTTGAAATATTCTTGCTTTGTAGAGATGACGTAGCCCGATACGAAATCAGCTACCTCACGGCAAAAAGCCATGTGTTTGATAACATTCCTGTTGTGTTGGGGTGACGTAGCCCGATACGAAATCAGCTACCTCACGGCCACAATCCATTCGTTTGAAGTAATATTGTTGTGTAGGGGTGACGTAGCCCGATACGAAATCAGCTACCTCACGGCCACAAGCCACGCGTTTGAAGTAATATTGTCGTGTAGGGATGACGTAGCCCAATACGAAATCAGCTACCTCACGGCCACAAGCCACGCGTTTGAAAACATTCCAGTTGTGTAGGGGTGACGTAGCCCGATACGAAATCAGCTACCTCACGGCCACAAGCCACGCGGTGGAAATATTCTTGTTGTGTAGGTGTGAGCAGCCCGACACGATATCAGCTTCTCACGACCATAAGCCACGCGGTCACGACAGTAGCCATTTCATTAGGTGCGAGCGAGACAACAAACCACTACTACACTCAACTAGGCCACGGCTAGGGGCGACGAGAGAGTGACGCATAGGAGCGAAGAGTGGTGGGGGGATTAGAGAGACGTGCTTTAGTATTTATATTATTTTATATGTATTAAAAGAAATCGAATAAAGAAATGAAATTGAATTAAATAAATAAAACTCCAACTCGTGACTTTGAATTTAACCAAGAGGCCGTCCGGCCACCGGCCAGGAAAACCGCTGGCTGAAAGGTTCGTTACAGTTAACTGATCATTTAGTTAACGAGGAATCCCTGTTTAACCTTCGTACAAGTGAAATTGAAAACTCTTACAAAGCTGCGTACAGTACTTATGCAAAACAAAAGAGACAGAAACAGCAATAATAAAGCATCGAACAAAAATTTTAATAAAAGAACAGGCAAATGCAACTATTGTAACAAACAAGGGCATTGGGCAAGAGAGACCGAAAAACTAAAAACGAAAAAGAATATAAAGAAAAGAAAGATGAGAGAGGCGGTCGGCTCTCACTATTGATGGAAAGCGAGATGAAGAAATATCAAATATCAGAAAAGTCACATTTATTTGTTATGCAGTCTGCAGATTCTAATAATAAAATTAACAAATTTTGGTACGCAGATTCCGGGGCTACAGATCATATGTCATTTCAAAGGGAGTTTTTCCTTAATTTCCAACATTTTCCATCATCTGATACAGTGGCTCACAGCTTATTCCAACCAGAAACTTTATGAAATTTAAAATGAGCATAACTTTTAAGCAAAATGAAATATC
The DNA here is from genome assembly GCA_951812925.1 of Calliopum simillimum. Classification (NCBI taxonomy): domain Eukaryota; kingdom Metazoa; phylum Arthropoda; class Insecta; order Diptera; family Lauxaniidae; genus Calliopum; species Calliopum simillimum. The sequence goes on from OX638369.1 coordinate 75,899,421, forward strand.
AAAAAATTCAAATGTAGATTTGCGCAAGTTACGTCCCGGTAGAGTACATCACTGATATGGCACGTCACTGATTGATACGTCACTAACCGATATCATATCTATTGACATATAGAAAACCGATCAGCCGTTTCCGACTTCTACTCACTTCTGACAATTATCTCGTAGTGATCTGACACCGTCAATTACAAATAAGTTTAATAAAAGTTATATGATTATAATCCGATTTAAAAATAAATAGTTTTATTGAAACCTGGAATAAAACTATAACTGGCGCAGTCGAGCTGAACTTATTTTTTGGAAATAAGTAAAAGTCACCCCGGATTGTGGATCCATGTCAAGGGAATATTGGCATAACGTGGGCGGCAACGAACCTGCTCCAGATATCAACCATATTTCAACATAAAGAAAGAAAATAATAAGCTAAGTAATATTTGTGAAAGTGTTATATTTGATATTAAATTAAATTGTAATTTGTGTGAAACAAATAGTATAAACATAATGAGTGTTGGACAGGTTGTTGAAAGTCTGCAAATTCCATAAAGCATTTACCTGATTTTGATGGTGCCATACGTAATTAAATAATCGGAAGTGCTGATGAAATATTGATAATGTATGGAACTGTTGTGGGTTAAAACCACATGCGATGCTCAGTTGAGGCATCTTTTAAATATTTCAAGCTATATTATTGTGGCATTAATAATATGGCATAGTTTTAGGCATATCTTTTGGTTGACCACGAAGAGTTCAACCATGAGATATGATGCATTCCGACCTCCAAGATAAATTAGTGAGATAAGCAAAATTCTATTCTCAAGATCATTATGTTCAAGATTATTATACGAGAACAAGATTTGTAAACTATATAAGCTTTATTTAGAGTGAATAAAATTGTCTTTTGATTAGTAAATTAAACTAATGAGGTTGTGCGTCTTATTTTAATCGGGAGTGAAAAGTGAGTGTAAGTTCGCAACTTTAATAGGAACATTTGACGGTCAGGAGACCAAAGAACACAACGTTCAACATTGGCGCAGCCGGTAGGATCCCGGAATTAGTTGGAGCAAAACCAGACGATTCATCAGAAGGAAGAATTTGTTGGACTACACCATACGATTCATCGAGGGATCTTCCAGAGGGAAAAAAGTACGACGCGGAAAGAAAATTTTATTGGTGAGTAGAGTGCAATTAAAATTAAGAAAGTGGGAAAAAAAAAACCCCTGTTGAGACAGAGATATAAAGGGGGAAAAATTTTATATATAGCAGTGTAACAGGCGCGCAGTAAAAAATAGCTGTAGATTTAAATTTTAATTTTTGCTAGTTACCGTATATTAATTCAAGTTGGCAGAATTCATTGTCAAGTGCGTAATACGTATAAATAAGTTGAAAGAGAATTGTACAAAAATTTTGTTTTTTTTATCAAGTTCAAGTTCGTCATAATTGAGTTCAATTTCTGTTGCATTTCGTAAATAAGCGATCGGTGCAATTTACTATGTGTTTACGGGCATGAATGATAATTATGAAAAACTAGAGAGCACCCACAGAAGATTAACGGGTGAACTAGATAATTTTTTAGAAAGATTGTGGGAACGTTTGAGGGATTCTCTTGATAGTGAAATAGATTTTAATGCACATAGGGAGAGATTTGAAAGTGACAACAATTTATCGAAAGTAGAACTCGCGGATTTAATTTTGGAGGGAATTTTCAGCTTAGTAGATGAAACGAAGGCTAATCTAGAAGAAAAAAGTGAAGGTTGGAAAAACGAATTTTCAGCTTTGAAGGACCGTTACGATACGCATCTCGCACAGTCATTTGTATATTCAGACCAGATAGACGATTTAGAAAAGGAAAATAGTAGGTTAGAGTCATTGTTAAAAACTGAAGGGGTGTCTACTAGAAGTTTTGTGGAATATCCGGAAGGAGCGTTTAATATAAATTTTGCGCTATCGCCCAGTAAGTCAGTAGAAGGAAGAAAACTTTTGAGTGGTAACCCAGTTTTTTCTAATAGGAGAAGCTTAAGGCAGGAATTTTTTGATCAGGGTAGATTTGGTGAAGTGAATCAAGTAGAAGAGGATTGTGATTTGAGTTTAAATCACGAGTGTTCAGTACCTGAGGAATCCACTAGTATTATAAAAAGCGGAGACATGGGTGATTTTAAGAAATTAGAGGCAAAACAGAAGGAAAGGTACTCCACTTTAACAAAGAAGATCGAAAGGTTTGAGTCAGATTCAGTAAATAGAAGATCGGAAAGGTATTTTAACAGAGAATTAGATGACCTAGACGATTTGTGGAAGAAAATCGTAGATACCGATGTGGAGCTGGCGCCTCACAAGGAAAGTCAGAGGGAAAGCCAGTATTTTAAGGAAAAAATGTTTGAGGAATTGAATAGGTTATGTAAGGAACATAAGAAAGTAATAGAGGAAAAATTCGCAAGTTTTCGGTTAGGAGCGGGGGTTTCCCAAGAGGATGTTGCCGTGAATCCGGTGTACCATATCCCGAAGACAGGGTTTGAGGCTGTTGCAAAATATGTGCACAGCACAGTGCCATTCTTTTCAGGAATAGATTCCCCTTCTAGGGAGGCGGATGTGTATAGGTTTATAGAGTGTTGTGAAATTGCGAGGCGGTCTTTGGGGCCTAATATGGAAACAGAACTAATTTCGAGAGTAAGGCTTCACTTTCATAACAGTGCTTATGAGTTGATCAGGGCACGAAAGTTTGATTCAATAGATGACCTATATGATTTGCTGAAGAACACATATATAAAGAAAAAGACGTGGGACCAGGTGCAAGGGGAAATAAAAAATGCAAGGCAAAGCGCAGGGGAAGACCTTAGGACTTTTGCAGGGCGTTTAGAATTATTACAAGCAGCAGCCTTAGATTATGTAAAGACTAAATATGGGACAAGAGATGAAGGTATTTTTGGAAAAGAATTGAGAGACTCAGTAATGATAGCTTTTAAGCGTGGAATAAGAAATCCTTCCGTGAGATTATTGGCAATAAATAGCAAGGTATCTAGCGTGCAGGAATTGTTAAATGAGGTTATTACAGCTGAGGAGGCCTTAGGGGGAATAGAAGAAATTGATAGCAGTATAAATAATATACGTGATTGGTCGATAGCTAAGGAAAGTTCAAATATTGTTAGAAATCCATTTTTAAGGACGAATCAGGAAATGTCAAGCAGGAAGGCGGGCATCAATTGCTCATTTTGTAACAAAAGTGGACATACTAGGGACGATTGTTTCAAAAGGAAAAACACGCCATATTGCAAGAAGTGTGCAAAATACGGTCACGAGGCTAGTGATAGGTGTTTGGGCTCTCAGCCTAACGAAGGACGTGCATGGAACTCAGGCCGTAATGACAGGAGTGCTGGGGGTCAAAATGTCAAGGACGGAAAGCGTTTTGAAAGGTCGGGGAATAGTCAAAATCAAGTTGAGTGTCACTGGTGTTATAGGCTAGGACATGTCATGAAGGATTGCTTTGCGAAGAAAAAATTTGATTCGGGAAACCAAGGCGGGCCCAGCCAGAACTAATGGTTGGGGGTCCCAAAAGTAATAGCAAAATAAAAAATAATAGAAAGGGGGCAGGTAGTCTTACGCAAAATTTTGTAGTGGATGCGGTCCCAGTAGAAGGAATGGTAGATCATACGCAGGATTCTGTTGTTGTTACATTCCAAGAGAAACCGAATGACGTAGGAAGTCATAGGAGAAGTGTAGGGGCGGTAGATCAGACGCAGGTTACTGTTGTTGATACGTTCCCCGTAAGTAAAAATGTTGTCAGGGATGATAGTGTGAGAAAAGTTTTAAAAGGTAAGCACAGTGATGCTTATAAGAGAGAAATTGTGAGTCAACTTGAACTAAACAAAATAGAAAAATATATTGAAGGAAAAACAGAAAATAGTGCCGAAGAAAAGGCGATAGACCAATCTAAGGAAAATACGGTTGGGTCATTAATAATAGAGCACGGTAAGGATAAAAACCGCTGCATTCCAATAGTAACCTTAGGCCAACCAAGGGAGTTGCCTATAGGTGGAAATAAAGCTATAAGTCGGGCGGTGGCGTCGCGAAGCCAATCGGAGGAGGTTGGTAGATGCGCTGTGGACCATAGCACCAAATATAGTCGGGCAGTGACGCCGCGAAGTCAATCGGAGGAGGTTGATAGGTATTCTGTGGGCTTTGGTAATGAAAATTTCGTAGTAGGGCGCTGTGAGACACAAAATGATGTGTTCATTGAGGTTCCTTGCAAGGAGGCCAAAAATGGAAAACTCATTTTGCTTGTAGATTCTGGGGCCGATACGAGTTTGGTTAAAAAGGATTCGGTGTCACATTCAGTGAGGATGGACACGAATGATAGTAAGGATTTAAGTGGGGCATTCGGTGGACATGTCACCACATTGGGTTCTATCACTATTCATCATGGGGAGCAGCCAGATCTAAGTTTATCATTACATGTGGTACCACTAGGTCATGGTGTGCCTACTGATGGAATATTAGGTAGAGATAATTTATGGAATCGTTCTGTAATTAATGCAATGAGCAAAAGTTTAAAATTTTTTAATGATAGAAATCAAAAAATAGTAGAGTTCAAGTTGAAATCAATGAATGAAATTAATAAGATTTTATTTAATACGGGCATAACGGTTGATGCTCGTACGGTAAAAATAGTACCGTTACATATAGAAACAAATGACAATGAGGTCGTAATACATAGGCAGGAGCTTTCAAATGGGGTTTACTTGGGGGGAACCTTATCAAAGGTAAATGATGGGATAGTGTACGTCCCTGTTTTGAATTCTTCAGAGAAGGCGTTTGTGGTGGATAAAAATTATTCACCAAAATTTTCGCGGTATAAAGAATATAGAACTGCATCGAATGATGGCATAAATATAGTAGTTGAAAAGGATGTCAAGGAAAGGTTAGGAAAATTATTTCAAACCATTAGATTGGATCCTAATTTAAATGAGGAAGAAAAATCTTCAATAGACGGGGTTTGTGCGGCATATCATGATATATTTTTAATGGAGGGAGATGCGTTGTCATATACTCCGGTTTTAAGTCATGAAATTACAACGATAGCAGGACATCCGCCAATAAATCAGAAGCAATATAAATTACCGCATTCTCATAGGGCGGAAATTAATAAACAGGTTCAAGGGTGGCTAGATCAGGGGATAATTTCACCTAGTACGTCACCATGGAATTCACCGTTGTTATTGGTTCCAAAAAAGAGTGGGACAGATGGGTTAAAAAAATGGAGGTTAGTGATAGATTTCAGAAAGCTAAATGAAGCTACGATAAAACAAGTTTTTCCTATTCCTCGAATAGACGAAATTTTAGATCAGTTGGGACATAGTAGGTATTTTTCTACATTGGATCTTGCGAGTGGTTATCATCAGGTTTTAGTTGATGAAAAGGATAAAGAGAAAACTGCTTTTAGTACGGGTTTAGGACATTTCGAATTTAATAGGATGCCATTTGGATTAACAGGAGCACCTGCTACATTTCAAAGGATAATGAATCACATACTTACGGGACTTCAGGGTTTGGAGTGTTTTGTGTATTTAGATGATATAGTGGTTTATGGAAAAAATTTGCAGGAGCATGAGGACAGGCTTCGTAGAGTATTTGATGTACTTAGGAAGTATAATTTGAAATTAAATACGGAAAAATGCAATTTTTTGCGTCGTGAGGTAGTTTACCTGGGGCATGAATGTTCGGAACTTGGTGCATTGCCTGATCCACAGAAGGTGGAATGTGTCAAAAATATTCCAGCGCCTAAAAATAAGAAGGGTGTACAGGCGTTTTTGGGTCTTGTAAATTATTATCGTAAGTTTGTTAAGGATACTGCAAAACTAGTTATTCCTATAAATAAGTTGCTTAGGAAGGATGTGAAATTTGAGTGGTCAGCTGAGTGTCAGGAGTCCTTTGAAAAGCTAAAGGATGCGATAATGTCTCCGCCTGTACTAGTTTATCCAGATTTTTCTAAGGAATTTTTGTTGACAACGGATGCCAGCAATGAAGCATTGGGTGCGGTGTTATCGCAAGGAGTGGTAGGTAAGGACAATCCAATTGCTTTTGCGAGCAGGGCATTAAGTGAAACAGGGAAAAGGTATTCAACTATTGAGAGGGAGTTCCTTGCAATAGTTTGGGCAGTGAAGAATTTCAGGGCTTATTTATTAGGTAGACATTTTAAAATTTATACGGATCATCAGCCTTTGCGTGGTATAGCGAATTTGAAGGATCAAACCTCGCGTTTGGCAAGATTTAGGCACAAAATGTCGGAATATGATTTTGAGATAATTTATAAGCCAGGAAAGAAGAATTTGAATGCTGATGCTTTAAGCAGGATACCCCAGCCAGCGACGCGAGTATCTGTGGTACAGACGAGATCTAAGGCAAGGGCCGTTGATGAGAAAGCCGAAAAAGGTAGTGATCAACGAGGTGAGGTGGACAAGGATGTTGTTTTTGGTGACCATAAGGACGATGTGGTGGTTTTGAGTGACCCAGGGGAGATAAAAACGGTACTAAAGGCTTTTCACGATTCTCCGTTTGGTGGTCATCAGGGTGGCATACGAACACTTATGAGGATAAGAAAGCAGTACAAGTGGCCTGGGATGCAAAAGGATGTGAAAGCATATGTTGCGAATTGTTCAAAATGTCAGGTTAATAAGAGTAGTAAGTTGACAAAAATGCCAATGGTCCTTACGGATACGCCCAAACGTCCTTTTGACAAGGTTTATATGGACATGGTAGGTCCTTTGCCTGAAACTACTTTAGGGAATAAGTATATTTTAACGTTTCAGGATGATTTTTCAAAATATATGGTGTGTGTGGCGATTCCGGATGCGGAAGCTAGCACAGTTTCGAAATATTTTTATAATGAGATCATTGCCAGGTACAATATCCCTAAGATATTGGTGACTGACAATGGGACAAATTTTATATCAAAATTATTTTCGGATACGTGTAAAGTTTTAGGTATAAAGAAATTACATATTACTCCATACCACCCACAGGCCAATGGGTCTTTGGAAAGGAGTCATAGGCCATTAGCAGAATATTTGAGAAGTTTTTCAAAGGAGGATGGTTCTAACTGGGATCAATGGTTGACAGCGGCGATGCATGTTCATAACAATACTGTCCATACATCTACAAAAAGGACGCCATTTGGAACGCTTTATGGTTTTGAGTTTAGTATGCCAACAAATTTAAAGCGCAAGTGTTCACCATTGTATAATGCAGGTGATCAGTCAAAGGTATTAAGATACCAAATACAAAGGGCTCATGAGATTGTTAAGGAAAATCTTGAAAAGGCTAAAGAGCAGTCAAAGAAGCAATACGACAGTTCGGTAAATTCGGTTGTTTTTAAAAAAGGGGATAAGGTTTTAATGAAGAATCAGGCTAGGAAAAATAAGTTTTCACCTATATGGATAGGCCCTTTTGAAGTATCGGATATTACAGGGCCTGTGACGACCACCATCGTCATTAGAGGTAAAAAGAAGAAGGTTCATAATAATTTACTGAAGTTATTTAGGTGTGACATTTCTAAGTAATCGTAGGTTATAGATGAAATTAATTAATTAGGTGTAATATCAAGTAGCAGCAAGTATAAATGCAATTTTGTTTAAGAAAATTTATAACATTTGAGTTGTGAAATTTTTGTGTTAATATGTGAATTGCAAAAGGTTTTAAGTTACTTGATAGTGTAGCGTATGGAATAAAATATTAAAGCGGTGAAGCAAATTTTATGTAAACAATTATTTGGCTATGTTATGTTGAGGAAATTTCAATAAACATGCTCGTATGCTTGGTGGTGCAGAAAATTTAAGTTAAATTTTGTTTGGTTAATTTTGGAAGCGTCATAGAAGATAGCTGGGCGTTAGGAAATTTTTGAGGGTTTAGGTTTTGGTAATGGAGCAGGGATATTGAAGTCTTTATTTTTTCTTTCAGTTGTCTGTGTGGACAAGTTCGAACAGTATGGAGTGGAAAAATTTACTGCTTTTACTGATATTTTTGAAGGAAACTCGAACTCATCTGCTAATTGATAAATTGGAGGCTGAAGAAGGGTATGTAGAGATTCAGTTAGGGAACGTTTTGGTGGTACAAAATTATAGCACGATATTGCACGTTGTTAACCCGTTAGAGATTATGGGGATAATTAGCGGTTTAGAGAAAGAGATTGGGCAAACAAAGTTTTTAGAGAAGAGAGAAATATTACGTGTTCAGTTAGAAACAGTAAAAGGTAAACTGTTGACACTGCTACCACATAGACGGAAGAGGGGTTTGGTTAATTTAGTGGGGAAAGGAATGAAGTGGTTGTATGGGACAATGGATGCAGATGATAGGGAGGAGATAGAGGAGCATCTTCGTGTGGTGGAACAGAATAATCATAGGGCAATAGTTACTTTAAACAAGGAAGTGGAAATTAATGATCATTTTAATAAAACATTTAGTATGTTGAAGTCAGTAATTGAGGTTGACAGGGAAAAGACGTTAGCCGGGTATAATGAGCTTAGGGGTTCCAGTTTACGGGTGAATGAGCAATTGAGATATTTAGATTACTTGTTGAAAATAAAGGTGCTAGGCGATCAGGTGGAACATATCCAGAATAATATAGCTGCCGCTAGGTTTAATATTATGGCAAATAATATCTTAACGGGTGAGGAGATCACCAGATATGAGGTGGATATAGATAAGCTGCGTAATATTAAGTTGGGGGTTGGCGAGTATAAGGGTAATGAGATAGTGTTTGTGGTAAAAATTCCACATAAGTCTCTTTTGGTTCCATTATCGATGATGGTACCGGTGCCAAATTCGGGGCATGAACAGTTGTATTTTGATGCGGAAAGGGTGCTGAAACATAATAACGTTTATTACCGTTATGAAGAGAATCGTAGTATGAAGGAGTTGAGAGAATCGGATCTATGTATTTTCGGTAGTGGTTGCGAGAGGGTGAGAAATTATAAGCCTTCAGTTTTGGAGATTAGGTCGGGTTTGGTGTTGGGCATATCTTTGAGAAACACTACACTTTCCAGCACGTGTGACTATAGGAAACAGAATTTGAACGGCAATTATTTGGTTGCGTTCGCAAATTGTGCGGTTATGTTGGGGTCAGATTCATTTCTTAACAAGGAGGTTGAGTTGGAGGAGCATTTTTTCTTACCTTCGGTACCGCAGGTTAATATTTCTGCAACAAGGTTGACTTTTGACGATTTGGTTCTGGGGCAAATTTCTAACATTGATAAGATTGAGGAGCTTGGGTATCATAAGAGACAGACAACATTTTATGGGTATGTTTTGGTTGCGGTTATTGTATTGATATTGGTGGTAGTTTTGGTTTTTGTTTGTTGTATACTAGTTAAGTTTCGTTCGTTACGGTTAGGTGTAATGAAGTCGGGTTCGACGGGTACGGTTAATGTATGATCGGTTGTATGAATTATTTTTCATTCAGTATGATGGTTGGTATATAATTACTGATTTAGTGTTGAATTTTGTCTTAGCTTAGGATTTTCGATGTGAGTGTGGCAGTAGTATTATGATGGTTCCCGCTGGGTGATTAATTAATTTAGGTTTTTGTTATTGGTGTAGTGCATGGTCGGCGTTTGTGCGTTGGCTTGGTTCGGTGACTTACTTTATTTTTTTTTATGTAAACAGTAAAAGAATGCAGCGAATGTTTTGTAACTGCGGCGGTTTTTGCGTGCGTTGCATTAAATTTATTATTTTGGAAGTTCAAAAGAAATTAAGTAATTGCTTTTGTTGTTATTAACAGCAAAAATTATTGAATTTTGTAAACAAAGTTTATTTTGGTATTTTCGTTAGTGGGTCTTTGTTTTTATTTTAAAATTGGGTTTGTTTTTTTTTATGTTTGTTTTGGTAACGATTAAGTAAGCCAGTAGGTGTTTTCATAAATTTGTTTTGATAATAATAATTGTGCTTTGTTTTTATAGATTTTTTTTGGTGACCCATGGAGAAAATTGGAAAGCATTGGAATTAAGTGACACATTTTCTGGGGATTTTTCGCTGCGATGTGCGAAGTGATGGGGGTTATGAGACTTAATATTTTCCAAAGTTTTATGCATGTTTTTAGATACAATGTTAGATATCGGGAACACGCGTTTATGTTAAAGACGGGTTGCAAAACCGTTAGTACATATGTATGTTTAGACGTAACTAGATGCCAAGTTACATGTAAATATATGCATGATTTTGCAAAAAATTTTTGGTATTGTTTTGTGAAGTTAGAATATTTTAAAATTTGATTAGTTAGATAGTTGGTGAAATTGAAGTTTGTAGTAAACGGAGTGCAATGCCGTTGACAAAAATATATTTGTATGCATGTGGTAATGCATATACATATATTAAGTTTGCAAAAGTTTTTTTTAGAGGCTAAGATTGGGGCTTGGGTTTATTTTTTATAAGTATATATTTGATATAATGACATAAGAATAATTGATGCAATGTAATTTGTTAAAATTTAAATTTGGTTTTTCACCATTGCTTGTGATATTCGTTTACTATGTTAAAGTAATATTTTGGAATTAGGAGTTAAACTATTTTTAGTATTGATAACGTTTTGAAACTATGATTTTAGGAAACTAGTTGTATATGGTCGTGGGCTTTGGAGATGTTGGTGGTAGCAGTTGGAGTTGGTTTTCCGGCTATCGCTTGGGATTGGTTGCGTTTGACAGGGGTGTATTGGCGGCGGTTAACCCGGACGAGGGTAGAAGTTAAGGTGCTTTTATAAAGGCTATAGTGAACAAGATGAGCGACGTCCTGCCCATATATGTGCATTAACGATGACACCAGTAGCTAAGTTTATTGGTTGAATGGCTAAAGTTTGATGGAGTAAGTTTTGGCGACTGAGGCATGTCAAGCATTGTGACTAGGGTTGCCTATCATAAATGAGGCGACAACCCAGCTGTTGGAGGGGAGGTGAGCCAAAGTTCTTTGCCGCTCTCCTAGAAGAAAAACATTTAACTACAGCCAGATCTGTGTTGAACATCTGAGTCCATGCTGACCACTGAATACTAATGATAACAGTCGAATCAAAGTTCACATGCTGCCATTGCAAGATTGGAATTATGTCATCGACGTTTATTGAAGCACAGAAGCGGTTGCCGAGGAAATGAACGCATTTGTTTTCACTACTGAGCCTTGGATGTAGATTTGGTCCTCGAATTTTTGCTGTATATTTGTACGCCGATACCTTCTACCAAACGTGACTCGCCAACAAGCGGAACAGCGATAGCCCGGGGAAAGTATCTGGGGTGCAGTGCTGCAGTGGATCTCGTTGATCGAAGGAGTGGCCCATGTTCCAGTTAGGCAGGAGAATGTATTTCATTATTTTATACCTTATCATTTGCCTTTTATGCATGTATTTTAACAAGTTATTTGGTATTGTTTTATTTTGATAAAATTTATTAATGTTAGTATTAAAACTCAAGGTCGAGCCCTCAGAAAAGATCATGGTTGTTCTCCAACCGTAATCTTTTCTTTTTCCGAGGGGGGAGGAATGTTGTGGGTTAAAACCACATGCGATGCTCAGTTGAGGCATCTTTTAAATATTTCAAGCTATATTATTGTGGCATTAATAATATGGCATAGTTTTAGGCATATCTTTTGGTTGACCACGAAGAGTTCAACCATGAGATATGATGCATTCCGACCTCCAAGATAAATTAGTGAGATAAGCAAAATTCTATTCTCAAGATCATTATGTTCAAGATTATTATACGAGAACAAGATTTGTAAACTATATAAGCTTTATTTAGAGTGAATAAAATTGTCTTTTGATTAGTAAATTAAACTAATGAGGTTGTGCGTCTTATTTTAATCGGGAGTGAAAAGTGAGTGTAAGTTCGCAACTTTAATAGGAACATTTGACGGTCAGGAGACCAAAGAACACAACGTTCAACAGAACTACTATAGAATGGCAAACAATTTAGGCTAATTTGGTAACTCATTATGCTGACAAAAGAAATGAAACTAGTCTTGTCCGAGATTTGCATATGCTTAAGCAAAATTCAGATACTGTAGAAGGGTTTTATTCCAAAATAATGGAAATTCTTTCCTGCATTATAAATTATGTAAGAATTCATGAAACTGATTCTAATGTTATCACGTCAAAAAAGGTGCTCTATAAGGACATGTGTCTGAGTGTTTTTTGTCGGAACTAAGAGATTCATTAGGGTCAACAATAAGAGCGATGCGTCCAAGTGGCCTACCTGAAGCTCTCAATTATTGCATAAATGATCAACATATTGGGTGTACAACTTAAAAACCGGAATTTTTTAGCGAAATTTGATGCTTTATTGTGGAAAAATGTTACAATATATTTTATTCAAAGTATTGTCCATTGGAAGCTACAACATTTCAACATCTTTCAGGCAATTTATAAATTCCATCCCAAAAAAATTGCGCCGGCTTGGCGGCCAAAAATGAATCTATCCAATTTTCGATATCTTGAACTTAAGTGAAGCGTATTCCTGATAGGGCATTCTGCATCGATCGGAACAAATGGTAGTCTGATGGTGCAAGGTCTGGGCTATAAGGTGGGTGAGGAAAAATTTGTATAGATTTCCCATCCGTTGTTTTGCAGGTAATTTTTGACTGGGGCAGTAATATGTGGCCGAGCGTTATCGTGGTGGAAAATTATTGACTCATGTCTGGTCGCATACGTTGGCCGCTCTGCCTGGATTTTCTGCTTCAATTGGATCATAAACTTCTACAAGAATGCGATGACTTTCGGCAGCTGTTTTCTTTGCAAAAAAAATGACCCACTAGAACCCCCCCGCAAATGCTGTATTTTTCTCCAATTTTCGAAGTTATTCATCGTGAAAAATAATAATGATGCACACAAGATAAAATTGTTTTGTTGACTGATTTTGACAGCTGTCAAATGTACCTTCAAAATGACATATATATAAAGTTCGAGCTTTCACGATATTTGTTAGTACGGACATCCACCGTCAAATTCCGGTTTTTAAGCTGTACACCCAATATAAGTTATATGCGATTCCAAAATCGTAGAATTCCAGAAGCAAATAATTCACTAGTTAGATTTAGGCAGCCAAATAATGTTGTTCCAAATAATGTTGTTCCAGAGCTTTGCGCGGCTCTTTTGTTATCGAGGACATGGCAAAAGGTAAAAGATAAAGTCGACAAATTTGCAAATGATATTATCTTTTGGAGTGATTCAAAAATAGTACTCCAGTGGTTACAAATGCACTCGTCATCGCTCAGCTGTTTTGTGGCAAATCGAATTTCTGAAATTCAGGAAAATACAAAAAACATTAATTGGCAACATGTTCCGTCTAAGGAAAATCCGGCAGACATCGTTTCCCGCGGTTGCACCGCTGAAGATCTTCCAAATAGAATGTGGTTTTCTGGCCCTGAGTTCCTGCGGCAAGAATCAGAAAAATGGCCAAAAAATATAGTTTGCGAACCATCAAGTTCACCAATTGAATTGCGGAAAAGTATAGCGTTAAACTGTAGCGATATTGGCACCGAGGGATCGATCATCATTGATATAATCAACAAAAACTCATCATATTATCGAATACTACTCATAGTTTCATACATTCTTCGAATTTTCAATAATATTCCTCCTGACAAATTACTTAAACTTAAGGATATTTTATATTTATCATCCAAAGAATTGGATATAATATCTGGATTATCGTTGTTGAAATACAAAAAATATCATACCCATATGAAATTAATTGCTTAGTTAAAAACAAAAATATTAATTCGAATATGCAAAAACTTTCGCCTTTTTTGCATACACTTAATGTTGGCGGCAGAGAAATTTTGATCCTTAGAGTCGGTGGTCAGTTGTCCAATGCACCTATTCCCTACGATGGTAAGTTACCAGCTTTGTTACCAAAAGATCATCGTTTCGTCAAACTTTATATTGAGTTTTTGCACAAAAACAACTTGCACGCAGGACCAAAAGTCCTCATAGCTTTGCTTCGGCAAAAACTCTGGGTCGTCAATGCAAGAGAAGCCGTTCGAAAAGTCGTTCATTCATGTGTTCATTGCTTTCATTATAAGCCTAAACTCATGAACCAAATAATGGGCAATTTACCTGCAGACCGTCTACGAGCTCAACGTCCATTTTTAACTTGCGGCGTCGATTTTTGCGGTCCATTTAACACGTCTTATCGCATTCGTGGCAAACAGCCTTACAAAACTTATGTAGCAATTTTTGTGTGCTTTACATCTAAAGCATGCCATGTAGAATTAGTAACAGAGTTATCAAGTAATGCTTTTCTTCTTTGCATTAAAAGGTTTATCTCCAGGCGTGGCGTTCCGCAGCGAATTTATTGTGACAACGCAACAAACTTTGTTGGTGTGCAGCGAAAACTGAAAGCGTTCGAAGAAAAATTCTTAAATGCAGATACAGTCGATGACATCATGTCGTTTTGTAGCAAATCCGGGTTCGAGTTTTGTTTTATCCCACCCTGAGCGCCGCACTTTGGAGGGCTCTGGAAAGCGGCCGTTAAATCTACAAAGCAACTCCTTGTAAAAAACATTGCAGAGGCGTATCTGACGTTTGAAGAGCTAAATACGATCATCATCGAAGTTGAAGCTATTTTAAATTCTCGGCCTATTTGTCCCAAATCGGACAATCCAAACGATGGCGAAGCTTTAACGCCAGCTCATCTTCTCGTTGGTGCATCACTTATGGCGATTCCAGACGAACAATTCCATGACAACAAAATTTCATATTTATCACGGTGGCAGCGTGTGAGCTTCTTAAAACAACAATTCTGGTTACTGTGGAAGCGCGACTACGTTCTTCAACTTCAGCAGCTGTCATAATGGTTTACTCTGGAACCTAACATTGAAATTGGCCAACTCGTAATCGTCCATGAAGACAACTTGCCTCAAAAATGGTTGCTGGCAAGAGTAACTCATATCGTTCCGGCGCTGACAACAAAGTTCGAGTGGTTGACGTATCCACGCCAAGAGGTACACTTCGACGTTCGATTCATAAGATTGCACCACTTCCTTATGATAATAATGCTGGTTGAAAGATTGGCTTTCAATGGGGGCAGTATGTTGGAGCAAACCGATTATATGTATTACTTTTCATTTTATATAACTTTTGTTCTATGTATGTATGTATGTATTCTCCTTTAACTCCTAGGAGGAGCATAGGGCCAATAAACTTTTTTTTTGTTCTTTTGTTCTATAATTAACTTTATTATTATTTATCAAAATAAGCATAAATTCAAAATTCGATTTAAATATTTAAATTTAAAACTACTTATTAATTTGCCTTTATCTATTGTGCAACGTAATTTGCCTTTGCTTTATTGTGCAACTCAATTTGGCTTCAACCAAAGTTGTCACGTATGCACCGTTTTTGAACAACCGTTTCGCTCTTTATAATAGTTAATTCACACATACATACACAAGTACATAGAATGTAAATATGCAAAATTCTATCGCTTTGATGAAAACAATTTTTATATTTAAAATCTGTTGCTGAAAATATTTTGTGTAAAACGGTGCCAAGCCTTTTAAATAAAATCTAATTAAAAAACGAATTTGTGACATAAACATATTAACATAAGTGAAATTAAAGAACTGTCAACTTTTTCTAAAATAATAAATACAAATTTAAAATAAAGTCAGAGTTTTGTGACTATTCTTTGGAAAAAAGGAAAAACATAAATTAATATAACCCTTCTGGTAAAACAATATCTTTAATAAACATGATATTGTTGAAGATTCGTCTATCAGATTAACTACTGAGGCCTAGCAGACGGCAACGCACCCAATAGATAGGCATATTTTCCCAAGTGTATAGTCTTCTCAATGCAAATCTTGTAAAGCGTTTTTGGATATTTTCAATCCGGGTAATCGAAACGTCGTAAAATGGGTCCCATATAACCGACGCATACTCTAGTAGGGATCTTACCAGGCTACAAAAGATAGTCCTAGGTGTTAAGGGATCAAAAAATTCTTTGGAATTATGTTTCAGAAACCCAAATTGAGAGTTCGCTTTCGCGATAATATATTCCAAATACTTATCAAACGAAAGCTTTTGTTCAAAATAAACACCAAGGTTTTTATATTGACTTACCCTGAAAAAACTATCGCAAGCGCAATGCTTATACTCATAAACAATAGAGTGACTTTCCTAGCAAAAGAAACAACCTTACATTTTTCAAAGTTAAGGTTCAGCTGGTTAATAACACACCATTCCAATAGAGAAGAAATATCGTACTGGAGTTCTACACAGTCCGTACGATCTTTAACTTCTAGAAAGATCTTTAAATCATCCGCATATAGAAGGCACTTGCTGAACTTAAAGGACTGAGGAACATCATTAATGAATGAATTAAAGAGTAAAGGACCTAAGTGACTGCCCTAAGGTACACCTGATGTAATCTTAATGGCTTCAGAACAATTTTCACCAATCTTGACAGCTTCGATCAGAAAAATATGAGTGAATCCATTTTAAAAATTGCGAGTGAATATCCAGTTCTTCAAGTTTAATCAACAAAACTGGATGTTTTACGCTATCGAGCCTTCGAAAAACCAGTGTATAATGCATCCACCTGTGAACCCTTTTCAATTGCGTTAATAGCAAAATTAGAAAAAATTGCTAAATTTGAAGTAGTGGATCTACCCTCGAAAAAAAAATTGAAAAGGACTTAGCAGGATTAGAGTCGGACTTTAATTAAAACTCGGATAACGAATAAGTGAATGTTCTCTAATAAAAATCAAGATAATAACTATCTGATGATAAAAACGTTTTATTTCAGAAAAAGAGCCTCTTGTTATTTATAATTCTGCCAAAATTTGTCTTTAAGAATCTCAGAAAACTATTGTAATAATCGCGGGGGTTGTAGTTCAGGTCAAATATAATTTTGAATATTCTTAATGCTCAAAGCAAAATTACATAAATTCTATACACATATACATAAATTCTATATACCTGTACTTCAGTATGATTAGCCGATGCGGGACCCATCTATTTATTCGGCTAGCAAAAGCAGTCGGCTGGGGCACAATCTTCTACAGTACCCACTCACAAAAATTTATTACAGAGTCCCTATGCCAGAATGGAACTGAAAATAAAATAAGCCTAAGCCGGAAATGGACTAGGCATGACCATCGGTATGAAAAAAAAAGTAGCCAATAAAAGTAAGGAAATGGTCAAGAAAATTAATGTGTAAAAGTAATCATTGCAATGTATCGGAAAGATAACAGGTATCTCCAGATGGATTGAGATACGCGTTTCTAAGCCCGCCCTTCCATGATCCTTACCATTGCACTTTGTCTTAAGGATGCCATAAAACACTCAGTCAATTATCTCCACATACCTCAGGGAAAAAAAATAAATTTAGTGATTCATATTAAAATTCATTTAATATACTTCAGGACAATTTATAGATTAAATTCATATTTATTCTAACATAAAATTAGATAATTTAAATACAAAGTTATATTAGTGATAGTTAAGTATGTAGGTTTTTATGCATTATACGTTAACAATTTTATGTAGTTTTAATTTCGAATAAAAAAATTTTTTTTTTTTATAAATTTTAAGAACTATAAATAAAGCGATCAAAATTAAATTAAATTCTTTAGAAAGTTTCTAAAAGGGGAATAGGATAGGATAATGAGAATTAAATTCAAACTTAAAATAAATTTTATGGTAGAAAAACTATTTTATATAATTTTATTTAGCCACCGCTGTGGTTATTTCGAAAAGGAAATAATTATATTAAAGAGAAAAAAAAAACAAAATCTAAAATGTAAACACATTTGCTGTCAAACTAAATTTGAGAGAGCCACGATCAGGTAATGCAAAATAACATATATTTTAAAAGCTCGATTTTAAGTTTGGAGACTTATGCGTCTAAGCTACACTAAAAGCTCTTTCGTCAAATCCATTTTAATTAGGTCTCTCACGACTTTATTTAACGAACCTTTTGTTTCTCTTCGTTCTGAACACAATTGTTGTTGCAACAAACAAGAAAAAGAAAAGGGTTTTTTTTCTCTATTTTTCTTTAAGAAATGAAAATAGGGAAGTTTTTTTTTTTAAAAAAAAATATGAAAACTCACATATACATAGGTGCTGGGTTTTTCCAACGATGAAAGGCCTCTCAACGATGTGCAGCAGCTAGCTAGGGTGTTTTTAAAAAATTAAATTAAGGTTTTAATTTCTTTAAAGCAATTTGTGCTACAAAAATTACGCTTTGATTTTTCCCTCTGGTTTTAAATATTTTCGATTGTTTATTTTATGCACTATTTTTTTTTTTTTTAATCACCTTTATCTTTAATTTAATGTTAACCACGATTTTTTTAACTTTATATTTTTTTTCTACTAATTCAAACTTTTAAATTTAAACAAAAAAAATTAGGAAATGCATTAAATGGGATTTTTTTTTATATGATATTTTTAAAGATATATTCTTTTTTTATATATATTTTTGTTTTAGGAAAAAAGCGAATGAATTGTGGGAAATTAAAGGGGTTTTAGGATGGGATGGGTGTCTTTAGCAAGGGATTTATTTTTTTTTTAACTTATTTTTTTTTTTTGTAGATTTTTAGTTTTAAAACTTAAAATATAAAATTTTAAGCATTTTGTAGGAAAATTTTTGGATTTTTCTGTATTTCGTAAATTTTACTAAATTTTATAAAACACGCGGGTTTTTCGCAGTTTTCTGGAAAAATTTTCTAAATTTCATAAAACACACAGGTTTTTCGCAGTTTTCTGCAAAAAATTTACACAGCAGTAGCGAACATCTTGCCCACAAGATCAATGCAGACCTCGTGTTACCAAGCCGCTCTCTTGTAGTTGCAATGCCAGCAAAAAAATTGCGCAAATATCAATATACCGATATGTGCAGCTATTCGAAAAAATAAAAAATTAAATTTAACAAAAATGAGTGTTAACCCATAAAGCGATATGGTTTTACCTTTTCCAAATTCTATTTGACAATACAAATTTTGATTATTCCGATAAGCGCCTTGAATGTTATTTTACGAATTTTAATCTTTCCAATTAATAAATACTTTTCCGATTTGTACTATGCGGTTACATGTGTGATGTGTATCGTTGTCCAAATAGAAAGAATGATAGTTCTTAAAGAAAGTAAGAATTAGCCATTATGTTCTGGATTGTAAGTAACAATTCAGTGGATTTCGAACAGCTCTGGTAGTTGTAAAACTGAGCAAATCATACATACATACAAATTGAGGCTTAGGCTGGCTTAAAAATTATGATTACAATTGTTAAGACCATTTAGAAAATATTCATAGAACATGTAAAAAAAATAAAATTCTTGAGACGGACCATTACAAAACTGGATAACTCTATTATATTTATCTAGAGAGTTAGATAGAAAAAGGATAGTTATGGCCTTATATCTTTGGCATGATACGTGGCAACGAGTTTGCCTTGCGAATCCTCTAATACGTAATACGAATTTCCAATTT
Source organism: Calliopum simillimum (assembly GCA_951812925.1). Lineage (NCBI taxonomy): Eukaryota > Metazoa > Arthropoda > Insecta > Diptera > Lauxaniidae > Calliopum > Calliopum simillimum. The sequence goes on from OX638369.1 coordinate 75,918,873, forward strand.
TTTCACGAATTCTAGACTTAAGAAAATGTGGACCTAACATTAAAACGTTTTTCGAAATTACTTTGAGCAAAGTTTCTTCGAAATATTTCCTGACCTACTTTGTAAGATACAGGCCGTGATCTAAGATTGTATTGTTCAAAATTACGCTGGTAAGCTTTTGAAATATTTTCTTTTTTGCTGCTTCTCATTAAGACTAATTGGTCATCATATGCAGCAATGAGCGAACGATTAACGCATTCTGATGCGTTAGACTGCGGAGAGTATAATGCTGTGTAAATGTGTTGAACACCTAGTTCCGTCAGAAAAGCATTAAAATCGTTGGCTTTAAACTGGGAGTCGTTGTCGCTAACTAAAACCTCTGGTACACCATAGCAATGAAATATATTTTTCAATAGAAACTCTTGGACAATTTGAGATGTAAATTTCTTAAGTGGACAAAGCCAGTGAAATTTGGACATGTGATCCATGACAATTAGTAAGCCGATATGACCTTGACGACTACGTGGATATGAACCTAAAATATCAATATATAATCGCTGAAACGGGCGACAAGACTCAGCCTGTTTTCCCATCGGTGGTCTAGGAACGATATTAGGGGCTTTGGTTTCTTTACACGTTTCACAACTTCTAATGTAATTTCGGACATCTTTTACCATGCCTGGCCAAAAAAAGGTTCTTCGAAGAAGATTTAGAGTTTTGCTAACACCTCCATGAGATGCAATTACACTGTCATGCGCACGAGAGATCACGTCAAGTCTTACTTTTTCGGGAATCCATAGTTTTCACGAACGATTTTCCTGCTCTACCTCTCCACTTGCATGTTCTTTTCTGAAATAAATATATTTATCGACTATTTTTAAGTCCGGTAATTTATCGTGTTCATTAGCAATTCTAGTTTTTAAAATTTCATAATCTGTGTCAAAAAAATGAGGAGACTCTAAGTCAACTTCAGGACCAACTAACTCAATTGCACAAATTTCTTCAGAGTACATTCTCGAAAGAGCATCTGGGACGATGTTGTCTTTACCTTTTCTATGGTTAACATTGAATTTATAACCCTGCAGCTTAAAAGCCCATCGAGGGAGTCTACCACTCAAGTTGGATTGTCGCATCAACCAAACTAAGCTTGCGTGGTCGGTGACTGTTTCAAATTAAGCAATAGCTTCAATAGCTGCCAAGCATTCTCTTTCTGTCCCACTATAATTTCTTTGTGCAGAATTTAGCTTTTTTGACATGAAAGCAATAGGTCTTTCTGATTTATTTACGTCATGTTGAATAAGAACTGCGTCAATACCATGATCACTAGCGTCGCAATGGATGTAAAATTGTTTGAGAAAAATCAGGGTTGGAAAGAACGGGAGCTGAAGTCAATAAAGCTTTCACTTTTTCAAAAGCTGACTGAGCTTATTCTGTCCAATTGAATTTCTTTTTAGTTGAAAGAACCTCAGATATAGGAAATGTGATTTCCGAAAAATTCTCAATAAATCTCGTTTACCATCCAGCTACACCGAGAAATCCACGAACTTGTTTCAAGTTCTTTGGTATAGGCCAAGTTAAAACAGAATCAATTTTTTCAGGATCTGGAGATATTCCTCCATCACCTATGACGTATCCAAGATACTTTACTTTTGTGACACAAAACTTACTTTTAGCGACATTCAAAGTTAAATTTGCCTTTTTAAATTGCTCTGCAATTCTGACTATAATCAACAGATGGGATTGAAAATCTTTAAAAATTATAATCAAATCATCCAAGTATCCGAAAACGCAATACTTAAGATCGGCAGGAATTAAGTCGTCCATCAGACGACACATTGTTTGAGGCGCATTACAGAGCCCGAAAGGCATTACCACAAATTGGTATAATGGCCTTCCTGGCACTGTAAAAGCCGTCAAATGTTTCGCATTTTCAGTTAGCCCAACTTGCCAAAAGGCACCTTTTAAGTCGATTTTCGTTATAATATTTGCCTTTGGAAGACGAGATAAAATACCGCCTAAGCTTTGCAGATGATATGCATCTTTTTTAGTTACGTCGTTTAGTTTTCTAGCATCTAAACATAAACGCACTTTCCCTGGTTTAATAACTAACCGCATTGGAGAACTCCAAGAACTAGCTGAAGGTTCAATAACACTCAAGCTTAACATGCGATCGATCTCTTGAAATATCAATCTTTCAACTGCCGGAGATAGTGGATAGTATCTTCGTTTTATCGGCTTTGTATCGCCAACATCAATGTCATGTTTTATTAAACTTGTACGACCAAGTCCTTGACTCTCATAATTGGGAAATAAAGATTTAACAATAGCAAGCTGTTGTTTTTCTAAAGCACTAAGTGGATAAAATTTATCTTCACTTTCACAATGGTTTTCACTATCAACTGCATTAGCTGACAGTGAAGAAATTATTCCTGGGGCAAGACAAAATCCATTCCAAAAATCAATACCTAAAATTACCCGTTGTGAAATTGAAGGGATAATAAAAAATTAAATTTTCTGAACTTCCGATTTGTAAAATGTATCGACTGATAAAAAACCAATGACTTTATGACAGGAGCCATCTGCAGTTTTAACACTAGAGTTTATTTTTGTAAAATCAGGACACTTAGAAAAATCTTCTTGAGCTAACGATGAACCAATGCAACTAATGTTGGCACCAGTATCTAGTAAGCCAAGTTTTTCAAAACTAAAAGTTACGTAATCTTAGAGTGGACCTTTTAATTTTTCTAACAGGATTTATAAATTCAGGACAGTCAGCGAAAATTCTATTTTTAGCGTCTACATAATTTTTAAATCTAATATGGTATGGAACCAAAGGATATAAAATTTTTTTATTATCGTTTTGTTCACGTTTCAAAATTCTTATATTTTCACATTCTACATTTAAGTTTTCGAAATCGTTTTTAAATTCATTTTTAAACTCATTCTTTAAATATTCATTTTTATCATTTATAATTTTGTTTTCTGAGCTAGCCGGTATATCGGTGATATTTTTAGAAATATTTATTTTGGTTGCATTCTGGTGTTGTTGAAAGCAACCTTTGAATAGTTTTCCAAATTTTTAGCTTTGCAATTTTCACATTGTGGTTTATAAATATTCGGCGCACCACAGCCAAAGCAAAATATTTTTCTGTCGTTAAGACAATCTTGCCAATGATGGCCTTCATCTTTACAATTCCAACATTTGAAACTGCGTCAACAAACAAATCAGAATTATTTGGATCGTTTTCCAATTCAGAAGAAATTTCATTAATAGATGCTATGTTGCGTCTGCCTGTAAAATTATTGGAAAAATTTTTCCCTGGTTGCACTCGGCGAAAAGATTCTTCAGTAAGAAGATTTTCACGCATTTGGCAAAGTTTGCGCAACTGAGCAATCGAGTGTATAGGTACATACAATAATTCGTGTCGAATATCCTGTCTAAGACTGCGAGTAATTATTTCAATAAAATCAGCTTCTTGTAAAGGAACTGGCAATCGATCTACAATTTGGGTGATGGAATCATAAAACGATTCAAACGTTTCACCAGGTGTTTGTTTTCTATCTCTAATTTCCTCGCAGATGTCAAAATTAGAACGAAAATCTCGAAATTCAAACCTCAAAGCATCACCAAAATTATGCCAATCTACTCGGGGAACTTGTTTGTGGTATCGCAAATACCAATCTCGAGCTTTTCCCGTGAGTAAAACTGGTATATTTCTACACACAGAATTAAAATCGTTATTCAAAGTTTCAACAGTTAAAGAACGAATACGATAAATAAATTCTTCTACATTTAATCTATTTTTGGAACCATCAAATTTAATGTTCCAATTTTGAACAATAGTTGTAACTTTCTCAGGACTAAGATAGTTACGAGAAAAATTTAAGTCAGCATTATTAATATTTTGCCTTGAAGGTTGATTTGAATTTTCTACATTTCTACGATTTGCATTATTATCATTTAAACTCAAATTAGCAAGAGAACGCTGCACACTTTCGTTTATCATTTGCGCAATTAAATCATAGTTGATCACGTTTTCCTGTTGCATAGCATTATTTATTGGTAAGCTTGACGTATGATTAACATTTTGCCTAGCAGCATTAATGTCAACGTTAACTTCACCAACATGAGGTGAATTTTCGACGTTAACTAAAGGTAGCATATTATTTGGGTTAGTATTCCGGTTTTCACGCCTATACTGATTATTTACATTTTGGGAAGAAAAAGATACTTGGGAAGCATCATCTTCATAAAGCCGTTTTTGAAATTGACGCGTGTTATAACGTTTTCTAGAGGCACCTGTATTTTTACCACGACTGCTTCTATTTAAATTCGGACGGTTATTAGTGCTTGTGCTATTTTTATTACTAAGAATTTGCAGGTCACTAGAATGACAATGTTGTCTACAAGTCGGACATTCAGAAGAATCTGTCAACCACTTCTATATGCATTGAAAAATATGGTTGCATTTAGTTATAGAACACAGTTTTTCATTTGAAATTTTATTTAAACAAATGACACATAAAGTTTCAGTTGCTGCAGCCACAAGAGCTGGCAAATCTTCAGTGCTATGTACAACAGTCATAGCCATTCAAAAAGCAAGTATGTAAACAAATATTTTCCCTGATATTGGTAATTTTGAAGATATATTGACTGAACAAAATATTAAATGAATCTCCCGATAACTGCAAAAGAAATTAAAGCAAAATTAGACTATTAAATCTAAATGAAACTGGTTTCGATTAAAATCAAGCTTTTGAGTGGTCAAGCAGTAGTTTCTAAGGTGAACATACTGTTGAAATTCCAGAAACAAATACACAACAACTATTAAAATTCAGAAGATCCTGATTGGCCAAGAAGTAAATATTAAATGAGAAATAAATACTTTAATCTTGTAAATCCATAATCAAAGCTCTTAAAAATCAAAAAAATCAAAAAAAAAAAAATCCTATGCAAAAATCTAGTTACTATTGAAAAACTCATTAATGCCGATAAGAACGATGAGAGCTTCGTGGTCGAAAATGATTGGTCTAAATTGCCAACAACTCGAATTTCCAAGCAAAGTTCACCATTTAATCAACACTAAACAATTCCAAAAGCACTTTTATCTTTGAGTAAATGAAATCTAATTAAAATAAGAAAATAAGTTCAGGGTAAGAATACTTAGTCAAAACTCAGCAAACTTCTGCCCCACGTTGGGCGCCATTTTGTGTAATGATCGCGGGGGTTGTAGTTGAGGTCATATATATATTTGAATATTCTTAATGCTCAAAGCAAAATTACATCAATTCTATACAACCTGTACTTCAGTATGCTTAGCCGATGCTGGACCCATCTATTTATTCGGCTAGCAAAAGCAGTCGGCTGGGGGGATTCTTGGCACAATCTTCTAAAGTACCCACTCACAAAAATTTATTACAGAGTCCCTATGCCAGAATGGAACTGAAACTAAAATAAGCGTAAACCGAAAATGGACTAGGCATGACCATCGGTATGAAAAAAAAAGTAGCCAATAAAAGTAAAGAAATGGTCAAGAAAATTAATGTGTAAAAGTAATCATTGCAATGTATCGGAAAGATATCAGGTATCTCCAGATGGATTGAGATACGCGTTTCTAAGCCCGCCCTTCCATGATCCTTACCATGGCACTTTGTCTTAAGGATCCCATAAAACACTCAGTCAATTATCTCCACATACCTCAGGGAAAAAAAATAAATTTAGTGATTCATATTAAAATTCATTTAATATACTTCAGGACAATTTATAGATTAAATTCATATTTATTCTAACATAAAATTAGATAATTTAAATACAAAGTTATATTAGTGATAGTTAAGTATGTAGGTTTTTATGCATTATACGTTAACAATTTTATGTAGTTTTAATTTCGAATAAAAAAATTTTTTTTTTTTTTAAATTTTAAGAACTTTAAATAAAGCGATCAAAAGTAATTAAATTCTTTAGAAAATTTCTAAAAGAGGAATAGGATAGGATAATGAGAATTAAATTCAAACTTAAAATAAATTTTATGGTAGAAAAACTATTTTATATAATTTTATTTAGCCACCGCTGTGGTTATTTCGAAAAGGAAAAAATTATATTAAAGAGAAAAAAAAACAACATCTAAAATGTAAACACATTTGCTGTCAAACTAAATTTGAGAGAGCCACGATCAGGTAATGCAAAATAACATATATTTTAAAAGCTCGATTTTAAGTTTGGAGACTTATGCGTCTAAGCTACACTAAAAGCTCTTTCGTCAAATCCATTTTAATTAGGTCTCTCACGACTTTATTTAACGAACCTTTTGTTTTTCTTCGTTCTGAACACAATTGTTGTTGCAACAAACAAGAAAAAGAAAAGGGTTTTTTTTCTCTATTTTTCTTTAAGAAATGAAAATAGGGAAGTTTTTTTTTTTTAAAAAAAATATGAAAACTCACATATACATAGGTGCTGGGTTTTTCCAACGATGAAAGGCCTCTCAACGATGTGCAGCAGCTAGCTAGGGTGTTTTTAAAAAATTAAATTAAGGTTTTAATTTCTTTAAAGCAATTTGTGCTACAAAAATTACGCTTTGATTTTTCCCTCTGGTTTTAAATATTTTCGATTGTTTATTTTATGCACTATTTTTTTTTTTTTTTTAATCACCTTTATCTTTAATTTAATGTTAACCACGATTTTTTTAACTTTATATTTTTTTTTCTACTAATTCAAACTTTTAAATTTAAACAAACAAAAAATAGGAAATGCATTAAATGGGATTTTTTTTTTATATGATATTTTTATAGATATATTAATTTTTTATATATTTTTTTGTTTTAGGAAAATAGCGAATGAATTGTGGGAAATTAAAGGGGTTTTAGGATGGGATGGGTGTCTTTAGCAAGGGATTTATTTTTTTAACTTATTTTTTTTTTTTTTGTAGATTTTTAGTTTTAAAACTTAAAATATAAAACTTTAAGCATTTTGTAGGAAAATTTTTGGATTTTTCTGTATTTCGTAAATTTTACTAAACTTTATAAAACACGCGGGTTTTTCTCAGTTTTCTGCAAAAAATTTACACAGCGCACATAGGGAGATTTAACCCAAAAAGCTGGTCAAAAACGAATTTTTGTAATTGGTCCAAAATGATTCAAGTTTTTTTTTATTATACAGTTAATACTCCAAACTAAAGAAATCTGGGTCCCGATTTTATCTTAACCCATCTGCAGCTTCGTACTACGCTGTCAAAGTTGAAATTTTGTAAAACATTTTTAAATAAAATTTTAATGTTGCAAAAGAATTGTTGATTTAAGTGCGTATATTTCTTTAAGTGCAGAAAAAAACGAAAAATCGCAGAATGGATTATTCTACGATAGGTGTGTTCTTTACAATGAATTTAATTTAATAAAAAAAGAATCATTATAAGAGTCAAAATAGTGTGTTCAAACTTTATAAGTAACTGAGTATTTTTTATTGAAAAATTGTAAATTTTTAAAAGCAGAAAAGTAATAAATCCTCACGAGTCCCAATTTTATCTACCAAAAATTCTCATAAATTAAATCTTTTTGTAGCTAAAACTGCAAAATTTGGCTCCTACTATTTCCAATTGGCAAAATAGCTGCACTTTTTGCTGATGCCTATACACGTGATATTTTTAGTTTTAAAGAAATTTTAAACGAAAAAATGAACGAATTTAAAGGACTAAAATTCTCAGAAATTATTTGATGGCGAAGAGTTTTCAGATTAAAATAAAAAATAATTGTTTTTCAAAAACTTGAGATTATTAGTTCGGAGATTGAAAAATTGGAGTTTCGGTAAGTTATGTCGGCCTCTATTATCAATTTTTTTGATAATTCAGTATTACAGTATTACTTTAGTTAACAATACTAAAAGAATAAGCTATATCTATTAAATAAGGTACAGTGATATAGAATTTTTAAAATGTTTTTGTGATGTTTTTGTCTATAGCGCCCTCTGTGGACAAATTTTCTATTCTGTAGTGTTCCCGGGCTACTCTTCTGAGTTATATAAATTGATTGACACCTTGATAACTAAAATCAATAAAGCAGTATACGAGATAGAAGACCCTAAAAGTAACAACATTTATCATGTGTACAGCGCCATCTATTGAATGTTTTTCAAAAGTTTATTGCCATCATATTGTCATTTTAGTAAAATGAAAGAGAAAAACTTTATAAAAACCAAAATCGGCTCAGTACTACAGGAGCTACAAGTCCTCAAATATTTCACTTGTCTGCAGTGCCCTCTATTGACAATTTTTTTAAACGAGTCTATATTTGTTTTGATCGTCTGAATAATCTGAATAAAATGACACCTCAATTTCCAAAATCGGACCAGTAGTTTCAGAGTTATTAACTTTGACCAGGTTTTTAACTCAGATACCCCTATGTGCAGCGGTAGCGAAGATCTTGCCCACAAGATCAATGCAGATCTCGTGTTACCAAGCCGCTCTCTTGTAGTTGCAATGCCAGCAAAAAAAATTGCGCAAATATCAATATACCGATATGTGCAGGTATTCGAAAAAATAAAAAATTAAATTTAACAAAAATGAGTGTTAACCCATAAAGGGATATGGTTTTACCTTTTCCAAATTCTGTTTGACAATACAAATTTTGATTACTCCGATAATCGCCTTGAATGTTATTTTACGAATTTTAATCTTTCCAATTAATAAATACTTTTCCGATTTGTACTATGCGGTTACATGTGTGATGTGTATCGTTGTCCAAATAGAAAGAATGATAGTTCGTAAAGGAAGTAAGAATTAGCCATTATGTTCTGGATTGTAAGTAACAATTCAGTGGATTTCGAACAGCTCTGGTAGTTGTAAAACTGAGCAAATTTTAGTGCTACCAAATTGAGGCTTAGGCCGGCTTAAAAATTCTGATTACAATTGTTGAGACCATTTAGAAAATATTCATAGAATATGTAAAAAAAAAATAAAATTCTTGAGACGGACCATTACACTATTGATAGTGTATTTTAATCTTTCATGGTAATCCATATTCTCTTGATGAAAATGGATTAGTTTAACGATGTTTCCAAACCTATATTGAATGTATGCTACACAATTCGATCCAGAAAGATTGACCAATTGCGTTTATTTGAAACCATTCCAATCTTTCGCAACTATCCATATTCCCTGGATTAAAATGCATTGATCCGATTCTGAATCCAAATCTATCAGAGAAATCTGGTACACAATTCTGGATCAAAATATGGATTCAGCTTTTAAGCTTGTTAAGCTTTTAATTCTAAGAAAGAATATGTAATCAAAAATGTCTGAGTGGATCTACTTTCGGAGATATAGCCATCAGGATACATCTTTTATAAATATAAGTATAAGTTGGGAACCTCTCGATGGATTTTAAAAATATTGATGTCATATGAAAGCTATTTTACTGGGCTATATAATTGCTTTGCAAAATTTTACAATTTGAGTCATAGTTTTCGAGATAACACAATTTTTAAAAAATTCACTCCATTTTTTTTTCAAAAAACCGTTATTTTTCCTAAAAATGTATTATTAACCTATAATTTTAATAACTTAATTAGGAAGCCCAATTTAATTCCTTTCATTTGATATGCGACATACTTATATCTGAAATTGCATTATTAATAAATTTCTATAGAAAAAAACAAAAACGAACCAAATCAATTTTCTTGAAATTAGGAACTTTTAACAAATCAATTCCAAAACAGACAACAACAAAAATTTTATTACTAGTACAACAACAACAAAAACAACCAGATATTTATGCAAGCGCAGCAGCTACTTATTATTTAAAAAAATTTTTAATTTTTATTAAGAATTGCGCGCGCAATTTGGCTAGTAAACCATGTATTGGATATATTAGTTCTGTTCCAATGGCAGCGGATCTGATCCGGATCAGATTCACTTTCAAGCAAAACAAAAACAAATTCAGAACCAGCTCAGATCATGGTTCCATTTGTTGGATCCAAAACGCGTTCGGAAAATTTTCTTGGATCAATGGAAGTGTTATGGATTTTATTTGGTAGCACTAGCTTATTTCTTGACGGTTTGGCATTTTCTGTCAAAAAAATTTCAAAACATTTCAAAATAGTTTGAAAAAATAATTAAGATTTTATTGCAAAAAACGGGATTTAGTGATTCATTTAAGATTAACAATTGAGAGGAAGATGATCATCGAAATGACTTCAATTTATTGGACATGCATGCAGCCCTAGATCTTATTGAAAAGAGCAAATGGATAAAAAAAACTATTCGCACGAATGTACAACATAAACCCATCGACAGCTCTAATCATTTGCGAGCGCTCTTATGGCAGAATTATGTTTGAGAAAGAACATTAATATACTAAAGAAACTATTAAATTTTGTTGTCTTAATAAAATACACAATTTTCCAATCTATTATATAAAAATGAAATGGTGTCCGTATGTAGCTTATGAACGCGGAAACTACAAGGCCGATTTACATAATTTTTTTTTTAAATTGTTTGTTATGGTCTGTAGAAGGTTCTTAAGGGGGTGGGATGCTACTGAGGGGAACGGGGGTTGCACCCCCCATACGAAAAAAATACAAAAAATGCTATATCTCTACAGTTATACAAGTTATGATTATGAAAGTTGATGAACTTATGCATAATGTACATATCTACCATTTACCATGCAAAACTTGGGGGATATTGGGTGTAGAATTGCATCCAATTTTCAAAAATACACAAAATGCTATATTTCTTCACATATCGCAGATATTGTTATAAAACTTGGTACATACATGAATATTCTATCTCCCATTTACTATGAAAATCTTGGGCGGGGGGTGAGAAGAGGGAGTTGCACCCTTCATACAAAAAATATAGAAAATGCTATATCTCTGTACCTATGGGAGCTATGATTACAAAAGTTGATACATGGATCTTTAAAAACCTTGGTGATTGGAAGAGAGGGACGATGGAGATGGATGGGACTTCGTACGTATAGGCATCGGGAATGGGCGAACGAAGTCGCAACCAGGCCAGCTAGTTAATTAATAAAAAATACAATATAAAAAATATTTGTTTGTCGTGTGTTAAATAAAATTCTATTTGTTTTTTTTTTTTTTTTTTTTGTTTCAATAATAATAATTGATATTTATGTTTATTCTTGCCAATGCTACCAAGTTTTTGAAATCGAATCCGTGTGCGTTCCAATGAGTTTACATCTGATCTGGATCAGAGCCACTACCATTGGAACACAGCTATTATAGACTGATCCACGAAGCCGGTGTTGGATTTTTGGGAATTTTAAATCCTTACTTACCCATACTCTTATGTAAAGTAACTGTTGTTGTAGTAGTAGTAAATTTGTTGTTGTAAAGTTGTTAATGCAAAGCAGTTGTTGTTGTCTGTTTTGGCATTGTTGTTGTTTAAAGTTCCTAATTTCAAGAAAATTGATTTAGTCCATTTTTGTTTTTTTTTATAAAAATTTAATAATGATGCAATGTCAGATACATGTCGCATATGAAATGAAAAGAAATAAATTGGGCTTCCTAATATAATTATTAAAATTATAGGTTAATAACAAATTTTTTTCGGAAAAGTAACGGTTTTTTGGGAAAAAAAATATGGTGAATTTTTGAAAAATTGTCATATCTCGAAAACTATGACTCAAATTGAAAAATTTTGTATTTTTATAAAAGATATATCCCGATATTCCGATGGCTCTATCTCCGCAAGTAGGTTCGACCAGAACTTTTTGTTGTTATTGTTGTTATTAATTCCCAGAGCCCTATTTGGGCAAAAAAATAAACAACAGTCTCTATAGTAAAATTTTTCCCAATCCATATTCCCTGGATTTAGATGGACTTATACGATTTTTAATCGAAATCTATCCGAGAAATCTGGTACACAAATCTGGATCAGTATGGATTGAAATAATTTGAATACAGACGCGGCACAAGGGAAAACAAGGAACAATTTTACTTTACCGACTGATGTTGTTTTTTTTTTTGCCCAAATAGGTCTCCAGGAATTAATTACAACAACAACAACAACTGTCGCTCAAACCTACTTTCGGAGATATAGTCATCGAAAGATCGGGATATATCTTTTATAAAAATCGGTATAAGTTGAGAACCCCTGGATGGATTTTAAAAATGTTGATGTCGTATGAAAGGTATCTTACCGGGCTATATAATTGCTGTACTAAATTTATTATTATTTTGTTATATTTTCCTAAAAATGTGTTATTAACCTATAACTTTAATAACTAAATTAGGAAGCCCAACTGATTTCCTTTCATTTGATATACGACATGTATCTGAAATTGCATCGTTAATAAATTTTTATAGAAAAAAACAAAAACGGACCAAATCAATTTTCTTGAATTACGAACTTTTAACAACAACAATGCCAGAACAGACAACAACAACAACTTTACTACTACTACAATAGTTTACATAAGAGTAGGGGTAAGTGGGCGGCCTGCGGCCGTTGCTCAGAATTTTAAACTGTCAGACATCCAAAACCGGCTTCGCGGCGGCCTTCGGCCTCGGATCAGTCTATAATATATCCAACACATTGTTTGCTAGCCAAATTACGCGCGCAATTATAATTACAAATTTTTAATTTTTTTAAATAAGTAGCTGCTGCGCTTGCACAAGTAGCTGGTTCTCTTTGTTGTTGTTGCAGTAGTAGTAAAGTTATTGTTGTTGTTGCAGTAGTAGTAAAGTTATTGTTTAATGTTCCTAATTTCAAGAAAATTGATTTGGTCCATTTTTGTTTTTTTCTATAAAAATTTATTAATCATGAAACATGTCGCATATCAAATAAAAGGAAATCAATTGGGCTTCTTAATTTAGTTATTAAAATTATAGGTTAATAACACATTCTTAGGGGAAAATATCGGTTTTTTGGGAAAAAAACGGGAGGAATTTTTGAAAAATTATCATATCTCAAAAACTATCACTTAAATTGAAAAATTTAGCATAGCAATTATATAGCCCGGTAAGATACCTTTCATATGACATCAACAATTTTAAAATCCATCCAGGGGTTCTCAACTTACACAGATTTTTATAAAAAATATATCCCGATCTTCCGATGGCTATATCTCCGAAAGAAGGTTCGAGCGGCAGTTGTTTTTGTTGTTGTTGTACTTAGTTCCCCTATTTAAGAAAAAAAAAATAAAAATAAAACAACAGTCGGTAAAGTAACATTAAGCCGAAAACAAAGTTGGATTTAAACAAATTTGGGTTTGGTTTCTCAAGTATACCTAAACCATCTTGTTCAGTTTTACCTTTTCCTAAAAAAAATTGGAAGGGCTCTCCCTTATCAAAGCTGGTATCAAAAATGGTTCCATCGGCGAGTTTTCCCGTATAATGCACAGACACTTCACAACCAGCATATGGGCATTGGTCACCTGAGCCTTCTTTTGAAACCACTTTATACAGGCGACCGTTACTCGAAATATCTCTTTTATTTGTTTCTAACATATTAGTTGACGGTTAAAACGCGATAGAAATAAAATTTGTTTATCAAAAACTTTTTATCAAATAACGCTCCAAGTGACTTCTTTGACATTTAAAATATCTTTGCCTTAACATCCCGTAAAACAAAATCACGCCTTCTCAGTGTTGGATAGGGATGATAAATTAGTTTTTCCATTTACATCTAAAAACCCCCCAAAAAAAAAAGTATGTACAAAAATTTTTAAAATTAGTCAGGCATGTGAAGAAATCTGATTGATTTCAAATACTTTTCATTTGGGAGTCTCTTTGATGAAAACAGTGAGTCGAACGATAAAAACTATCGGCATCTCTTTTATGGAGAATTACAAGTTCTACAAATAATAGGCGTGTTTCTTTTGACGCGTATATATAACTGTATATGAGAGACAAAAAAAACGATCATCTGCAATTAAATATAAGTATCGAAAGTTTGGCAGCACTGAAAAAAATATGGCAGCAATGAAAAAAATAATAACAGCAAAGTTTCTTCATTGCTCCACTTCTTGCACTTGCTACAAATAAAAATTAGGATTTCATTATTAATTTTCGTTAAATAAATCAAAAATTGTAATTTACCTTTTATCTTGTTCTGTCCTTTTAATATCAATTCTTTTGACGTTTCGTTTGTTTTTTTTTTTTTTGGTATTTTTGTTTGAAATTTATCGATAAATAAGTTATCGCAATTTGAAAATCACCACAATTGTATATACGCGTAAAAAAAAATACGGCTATTCTTACAAACCGCACAAAAGTCGATGAATTTGACTTTAACGAATATTTCCTAAACGATTTTATCTCAGCGGAGCTAAATCTTCGGTGGAAACAGGCGATGACATTTATCTGTAAAAGTCCCTAAGCCACAGTAATGGAATTTCCAAAATTATATCGAGCGATATCCGGCTTAACTAAATAACGATGTTTATAGCTTGCGATAACGAAAGTCGCATTCCCAAAATCAACAAGTGATATATCTTTTATGAAAACCGCTATAAGGTGGGAATCCCTGGATGGATTTGGAATATATTGGCTTCATATGAAAGGTATTGTAATAGGCTATAAAAATATATCATGAGAATTTTGAAACAGATGACAATTTTTTTAAAATTCAAATTTTCCAAATATTGCAACATCAAATACAACAAAAAACAAAACCCTCCTACTACGACCGGGTCTACGTCTGTTATGAACTCAAGTAAGCGAATTCAATGCGGCTATCAAAGGCTAACTCGCGGAACTAAGGGGGGTTGGAACCCGTCGTATTGAACCGTGAGTACAGCAATAAGATTTTGTTTGACCTATCAGAACCAAAACCTTTTACAAATTTAATCACGAAGAACCAACTTCTTCAAAATATTAAACAAAATAAAACTACTTTCTGGTTATCAAAAAAAAAAAAAGAAGAGCTGACTGACGACTAAAATGTCGGGCGATAGTATGGACTGTTTTCTTAAGAAATATAGGTGCTATTTTTCCTGTATAACATCAGAATTAAAATATATATAGCACTTGGTGATAACGCTTTAAGCAAAAGAGATGTCCATCAATAAAAAGTTCGAAAACTGATTTTGTTCACTTTCTTGAAAATTTAGATATAAAATATTTAGTTAAAGCTCAAAAAATCAAGTGCATCAAAAAACACTGTCCAACGGATTATTTGAATTATAGAAGAAGACCCTTATCGCACGAAAAACTATCTGATAGAAAAATTTTTAGCTCTTCAGATCCAAGCACTTTCAAAACGATTGACCCCATAGAAATTTAGTAGCACTTTGACAATGATTTTTTATAAGGTTGCAGTAAGAACAACATGGGTTCGAGCCCAGTCCAGGTAATTTTTTTATACTTTCTTGCTATTTTTTGCTTTATTTTTTTATTAAAATATTTTTTATTTCACTTTTCTGTTTTCCTTTCACTTATTTATTTACTTTTGTTTAATTGTATTGAAACTGATGACATAATGATTCTATGCAAGGCTGTAGGAGCATTCGAATGTCAAATTCCGATTGGACAACATTTGCTTAATATACATAAAGGTGGACTTTTGACAAAACTCGAAATTGGCTACTTTTAAAAACTGATTAACTACTTTTCAATGATGTGGCTCAATTTCGTTGAATCTCCTCTTTCCATAAATTTTTACTAATCTTAAAATTATTATTTTTTTTTGGTTCATAACACCATACGAATGGCGGTAAGTTCAAATCTTGCGTGAACTATGGGACACCCTTATATCTCTGGAACAAAAAATCATAGACATGGCGATAGTACCAATAGAAGCGAATTTTAATTTTATATTTAGGACTTAAATCCTGGAGAATTGTCTTATCTCGACTTAGGTTGTTTTGTCACAGGAATTTAATAAATCTTCGTACGATCGGGCATTGGTGTAGCGGTCTAGCGAGTTGGTAAATGTAAGTAAAAATAATCTGTTTTGATCTATCACACGGACGGTCGTGGATTCAAATCCTGGTGCTGCCAGTTTTTTTTTTTTTCTTTTTTTTTAATTTTTTTAAAAAAACGCTTACCGCAGCTTTACAAATAATAATACAAATAATAATACAAATAATAATAAAAATATGCACTTCAGAATGGTGTTTGAAGCACTTCTTTTCCCCTTGGGTATTTTTCACCAATAAACGCTTCCGCTCCATAAGAACTATTCTTTCTTTTAACATTACAAGACATAGAATGCAAGCGCGCTTAAGCTCACGGCAGCCTTACTTCAAAGGCCTTCGATGATATGAAGAGATATTAAATTTGTACATTAAGCAAATACTGTCCAAACAGAATTTGGCATTCGAATACTCCTACAGCCTCACATAGAATCATTGTGTAATCAGTTTCAATTCGATTAAACAAAAGTAAATTAATAAGAGAAAGCTAAATAAAAAAGTGAAATAATGTTGTTCGTACTGCAGCCTTATAAAAAATCATTGTGAAAGTGCTTATAAATTTCTATGGGGACAAGCGCTTTTGAAGTGCTTGGATCAGAAGCTCTAGAAATTTTTCTTCTTGGGTATGTAACTACTTTATGTATGTAGCATGATACAATTATAGAGGTAGCGTCAAATTGTCAAAATGAAGAAAACGTCAAAACGAATAGGTAGCAAGTTCTGTCAATAAGAGCAAAGCAGAGAAAAAAAGCGATAGACAACTGTCAGAATCGTGATAAAATTTTATTAATTGTTTCGTTGTTGTGTTAAATTGTTTATTTATTTCGTTCGAAAACAAAAATGGCATAAATTATTGAACTCCGGCAGGATCACTGTTTCCTACGTTGCAATTTTGTGGACAACAAACTGCAAACTTTCGCTGGGTGCAATACTTTTACTGCTGCACGTCTGCAATTCTCTGCCACAGCTTTCAATCCATCGGCGACGCCGTAATTCATCCTTCGGGACGGAGAATAAAGACATATTTTACGAATTTTTTCACCAACAAAAAAAATATCAATCAAAAGTTTTCGTAATTTATTTTTTTAGTTTTTGTTTTGCTTTGTTCTTTGACAGAACTTGCTACCAAAAATAAGAAGAACAAGAAACGTGTCAGTTGCTGCCGTTACCTTGCTAATTGTATCATGGTGTGTAGTACTTCTTGTTTTCAGTGTTGCCAGGTTGTTTTTTCCGTTTTATTATTTTGGAATTTTCCTTACATTTATCAATTAAATTGTTTGTAAGTTTTTGTGGGTAATCGTTTTCTTAAGTATTGTTTTGAGCTTTTAATTGTTTCGGTCCAAAAATTGCAAAAACTTTAATTATCATGTTAGTTGCAATATTAACTTTGTAATTTAAAGGTTGCGTAGAGTTAAAATTAATTAATCTAGCAGACGATATCGATTTTTTTTTTTTTTTTTTCATTATTATCTTGTCTGTGTAGGCTAACGTCTAGGTACGCAATAGTTTGGTTTTGCTCTACTTCGGTTGTAAATTTAATCTTTGTGTGGTAGCTATTAAGACTTTTTAAAATTGTGTCAATGTGCTTTTTCCTTATTATTGCCAAAATGTCGTCAACATATTTGCAAATAAAGCCAAACTTTATGTTTTCTGTTTCTAAATCCTGTATTGTGTCATAAAGTAAATCGCCAAGTATGATGTCGGCTATTGTCAGTGATAATGGATTATCCATTGGCATACCATAAATTTGTTGGTACACTGTGTCATTAAATTTAAAATAATTATTGTCTTTTAGACAAAATTGTAAAATGTGCAAAAGATGAGTGGGGATATTTGTAAATATCGAAACAACGTCAAATGACACAATTATGTCTTCATCTGTAGTCGTAAAATCTTTTGATTTGTCTTGTAATTGTATTACACTTTCAATATTATATTCGTCTGAAACAAGGTGTTTTAAAATTTCACCAATGTAATTTTTAATATTATAACATGGAACGTCAATTGAAGAAGATATAGGTCTCAGGGGAACATTTTCTTTATGTATCTTTGCTTGTAAGACGAAAATTTTCATATTCATTAATGTGTTCTAGTTCAAGAAGTTTGTTAACTAACGTGTTATTTTTGTTTTTTAAAGAATTGGTTGAGTCAGTTCTCATTGTTTTATATGTCTTTTTGTCCTCTAACAAGATTTTCATTTTATTCTTGTAGTCTTCTCTGTACATGATAACAATTTTTTTATTTTTGTCAGCTTTTCTTACGATATTTCGCGACCTTAGAACAACAGGGTTCTATCTACACTCACATCACTTTTAAGAAATCTATGTTTAAATATTTCGTATCGCATAACTTTTATGAATTGATTTTAATCACAATATTATTTATATTACAAGTATTTGATTGTCGCGAGGATTTCATTGATACTAAAATAATTAAACTACGATGTCTAATTAATAAGGAATTTAAGTTTAAAAAAATCGATAGAACTTTGTTGCTAAACGATAAGATACTTCAAATTGAAAAACAAGGTTCTAACTGCCAGATAGAACTTTGTGTTTCTGTAAGATTTTTTTTTTATTATTCAGATAGAACTTTGTGTTTCTGTAAGAGAGTAGGCAAATTAGTTAAAATCATGTAATTTGGTTAAACAAGCCCCGATTTTGAGCCGACATGGCTTATTTTGTTAGTAAATGGACTTACAAAAAACAAACACTTAAGATTTATGCAGTTTTTGAAAAAAAGGTCGAAAAAGGGTTTTTGAAAAATGTTCATACCTTTATGCATCATTTAAAGCGAGTATAACTTTTTAAAGAAAAATCACACAAGGCCAGTTTATAGCTCATTTTGAAGACAAAGAACAGTACTAAAATGTTGCATTCAATAGAAAAGAGTTAAACAATTTTGGACGTCTTCTACAAAACCTCAAAAATCGTGTTTTTGAACATTTGGGGTAAGGTATCCCGAAAACCATATAAGATATAGCGACTCTAATGCCAGAATTAAATTCAGCGTTGGCAAGTTTATTAAAAATGACTATTTTTGATTTGATTTCTTCAATTTTCCAAAACTGATTTTTGACCTTTTTTTAAAAACTGCATAAATCTTAAGTGCTGGTTTTTTCTAAGTTCAATTACTAACAAAATGAGCCATGTCGGCTCGAAATCGGGGCTTGTTTAACAAAATTAAACGATTTTATCTAATTTGCCTGCTCTCTTACAGAAGCACAAAGTTCTATCTGGCAGTTAGAACTTTGTGAAATTAATTTTAATTTGATTATGTGTAGATAGAACCTTGTGCATCTCAATTTCATTAATTATCTCAGAAACCATACGAGATAGAAAAATTTGAAAAGCGGTAATCAAAAGAGCGTGGTCTATTTAGTACGAAGCAATATATAACTCAATTTCACAAAAAATGTCAGTTAGAACCCTGTTGTTCTAAGGTCGCGATTTCTGTCCTTGTACTTGTTTATCAGTTTTTTGTATGTTGTAAGTATAAATTTTCTTTTGTCTAATGTCTACTATTTCTTTTAGAATTTATTATTTTATTTGTTGACATTGATCTGGCAACACTTTTTTTCCTATCATCCCAACAGAAAATTTCGATGCGCATCCTCAAGATGCAATAGCGATGCGCGTTCTTCTTGCATCTAAAGAGCTGATTTTGATGTGCATATTTTCTGCGCTTTAGGTAGGCAATAGGTGGCTTTATTTTGTTGTTTGATATTTTTTCAAATATTTTTTAATGTCATCGAAAAAGTTTCCAAAGAGTATTTCCGGTAGCGAGAACAAAGCGCTTCCAAAGAGCATTTCTGGTAGCGAGAGCAAAGCGCATCCGCAGAGTATTTCTGGTAGTGAAAGCGAAGCGCATCCAAAAAACATTTCTGGTAGCGAAAACGATGCGTTTTTGGTCACGTATTTTCACACAAAACAAAATAAGTCAATAAGTCGGCTTCGTAAGAGCGCAGGGATGGAGCAGTGGTCTAGCGACTGGCACTGCTTGAGACTTGTACCAACCTAGACGTCCTCGGTTCAACTCCTGCCCAGACCAAATACAATGTTTTTCAACTTGCAATTTTTCAATTATAATTAATTTAGTAAAATAAAAATAATTATAATCACAACAAAAATAATTTGACGATTCTTTGTGGCGAAAGAAGTATCAAACTTTAATTGAAAATCAATTTTTAAATATTTTTATTGTCTTCCAAAAAGCATCCAAAGAGCATTTCTGAATGCGAGAGCGATGCGCATCCAAAGAGCATTTCTGGTAGCGGGAGCAATGCGCATCCAAACAGTATTTCTGGTAGCGAGAACGAAGCCTTTTCTTCCAATGACATGACAATGTTAATTTCAGCGCTTTTGGATACGAGAGATATGCGCTTCACTGCTGCTTTAGAGCGCTTCAAAAACGCTATTGATGCGTTCCATTCCTGAATAGGATGGACTATCGTTTGTATGTGTTGTTCTAAATCAGCAATGATGTGTATGCGAGGAGAGAGACAGCATCGTCTATTTAATCCCATGTTTAGCCGTAAAAAAAGAAGAAAACAACGAAACGCAAGATCAAAACATCGGGGTCAATGTGTACATCGGTCAATCGAAGCCTGCAGTCCAAATAAGAATGCAAGAACATAAAAACGATATTAAAAACAAAAAGATGACGACAGCACTTGCACAACACATAATGAAATCGGATCACACAGCTGATTTTAACGACATGAAAATTTTAGATATGGAAAAAAGAACAAGGAAACGAATGACTTTGGAATGTTTATGAATACACCAACAAGGGGACGAAGCGTTAAATTTCAAAGAAGATACTGACAGCATAGGCTACAATTATGCAGCAATGTAAAACTAAAATTAAAAGTAGTGCAATTTGTGAATTTTTGTATTTTTGATTTTTAAAAACCAAAGCAACTGAAGCAGCAAGCAAAACCAACACGCCATGCAATAACAAAATTCGTCAAACAATAAAAAGCAGCAAAATGTAGCTACAGTCGGTAGTTCCTTCGCGCTGCAGTTACTAATATAAGTCTGCATGTTGCCAATTTGCATAAATACACTACCGGCAATAATTTGGTTGATCATATAAGTAGCTAAAATCCTTTCCATAAATTCGGATGAAATTTAATGTTATCTTCTTACTAAGCTGGGTGCAGATTTATCATTATTAAGGGCCCTAGCACAGTTTACGAGTCAGCAAAATTTTTCCGTCTCGTCAACGAACCGACTCGACTAAATTTGTCATAGCATGGTGAACGAATGTGTTAATTTGCCTATGTAAAAACGCAAACACAACCACACTTGAAATGTCAAAATCAAGCGAATGTGAAAACGAAGAAGCACGGCTGCCTAGTCAGCTAAAATTTGTTCGCCACAAATGCCAAAATCCGGCGAATGAAAAATGTATGCGACAACTTAACGAATGAATCAGATTTGGATAAATAACTCAAAAAAACAAGCATAAATAAAACGTATTTATTGAAAAAGTTATACAGAAGATAAAACTACACAAATTTTCTGCAACAAATATGGAAATTCTAATAAAAATTCATATTGCACAAGTTATTTTGTTAGCAGATATATCACTTCATATGCAAATAAAAAGATGCCATGGCAAATGCAACAGACAGAGACGTGCATGTTCAGTAAACTCATAATTTTTGTTTAGCGCTGACATAAGAAAGGAATTTTTTGTTTCAAAAACTAAAATAAATATGACAAGCAGCGTAGATTTATTTTTTGAGGACGATTACGAATTTTTAGAGAACAACATTCAAAGATTGTGACGAACTATTATAGATACATCTAATCCACTTGAACTTCCAAATCAACTTTAAGTAAACCAATTTTTCACAACATTAATAGTATACGTACAACAATACTATACGATTTTTTTCTCCTATTTTTATCTTAGTCTAGATTGAATAAAGAATTTTTTGGTTTTGTATTGGATAATTTAGCTTGTGCTCTACGCTTTTTCGCTGACGGCTCCTATCAAAAAAGTGTTGGAAATGACTTTGAGTTGGGCTTTGCTCATACAACGATTTCAGCAGTTTTAATATAAATTTTAAAAATATTTGAGACAGTCATTTGCCCAGAGTTCATTAACATGGAAATGACAGAAGAAACAAGTGGCAAGAAATTTCTTTTTTAGAAAATCTGCATTTCCTGGAGTCATTGGATGCGTTGATGGAACTCATATTGGCATCGTTGCACCGGTTGAGTTGAAGCGTCAATATTTAAACAGAAAAGGCTTTTAGAGCCTGAATGCAATGATTGTATGTGAAAACTGCAAAAAGTCTATAGGTATTCTCTAGTTTTTTTATAATAAAAATAACTGATCACAATATGGTGATACGATACGTTGATGGTAGATTTTCAAACTAATAAATATGGATTTAATTTAAACAAACATCAATTCTTTATATGAAAGATATCCCCAGTTTCCTGATGGTTATTTCTGAATTTGTGACTTGGAAGCCTTGATTCTAGATATTTTAAACTTCAAGATTGACATTTTAGCTTCAAGTTTTGAATTGGTAGCCTTGACGTTTGGCGAATTGGGGTGTACAGACTATCAAATTACAAAAATTTGTTTGATGAGCTCGAATTTGTTTGGGATCACCAATTTCGCCGTCAAAAAAAATTTGTATGGATTTGATGAGTTTATGATAGTGAGAACGCTTCTTCAAAAAATTTGTCAAAAACTTTGAAGAAAATCAAAAATTTTTGATTTTTCGCTGATTTGACGAGTGATTTGATGAGTTATTTGAAAATGTGAATGCAAATACATTTTTCTGTATGCGTATTTTCATTTTGAAACAAGATTTCAACGAGTGCACGTCGCTTGGATGATGAAAGTAAAGAGGAATATGATTTTTTTCTTATATTATAAGGGTTGTTTTCATTATTTTAAGTAAGGTTGTGGTTGAAAGAAAGCTTAAATAATATAATTTAATTATTAAATAACTTCCTAGTCGATTTGCTTGTACATGTGTAATTTTAGATGCAGCTACTGAAAAATTTTATGTACAAAAGTATATTTCTTTCGTAAAATAGTAACAAAATAATTTTTTCAATGGATGGAATAATTTATTTCTGCAAATAAGATTTAATTTATGGTATTTCCACTACATTTTAATAATTAGTTTCCTTGTTTTTCATCGATGCTTCAATTTTCATAGCCAGAATTCATCCGCTATTGCTATGTTGGCTTAATGTTACTTTATCGACTGTTGTCGTTTTTTTTTTATTATTTGTTTTTGCCCAAATAGGGCTTTAAAAATTAATCACAACAACAACAACAACAACAACCTCTGAGCGGATCTACTTTCGGAGATGTATCCATCAGAAGATCGGGATATATCTTTTATAAAAATTGGTATAAGTTGGGAACCCCTGGATGGATTTTAAAAATATTGGTGTCATATGAAAGGAATTTTACCGGGCTATATAATTGCTGCATGTTCAATTTTTCAATTTGAGTCATAGTTTTCGAAATATGACAATTTTTCAAAAATTCACCCCATTTTTTCCCCAAAAAAACGGCATTTTTCCCAAAAAATGTATTACTAAGCATTAATTTAACAACTAAATAAGAAATCCCATTTTATTTCCTTTCATTTGATATGCAAAATGTATCTGAAATTGCATCATTAATAAATTTTTATAAAAAAAAAACAGAAATAGACCAAATCAATTTTCTTCAAATTAGGATCTTTAAACAACAACAATGCCAGAACAAACAACAATAACAACTACAACAACAACTTGAATACTACAACAACAACAACAACAACAACAACAAAGAAAACCAGCTACTTGTGCAAGCGCATATTTCAAAAAAAGTTGACATTTTTAGAAACTGCAAAAGCAACAACTACTTATTATTTAAAAATATTAAAAATTTTTATTAAAAGTGCGCGCGCAATTTGGCTAGCAAACTATGTGTTCGATATATTATAGACTGATCCGCGAAGCCGGTGTTGTATGTCTGACAGTTTTAAATTCCGAGCAGCGGCCGCAGGCCACCAAATTACCCCTACTCTTATGTAAAATCACTGTTGTTGTAGTATAGAAAAGTTGTTGTTGTTGTTTTTGTTGTCTGTCTTGACATTGTTGTTGTTAAAAGTTCCTAATTTCCAAAAAAATGATTTGATCCATTATTGTTTTTTTTTCTATAGTGTCAGGGGATTTTTAAACAATTAAATTTATGTGGCAACATTGTTCAACTCGGCTGTCAATTGAAAATAGAAGAAGACAGACGTCGGCTCGGCTAAAGATAATTTTTGATAATTAATTTTTTTCATTTTAAATTCTTTCCATTGTTTCTTTTTAAAAAATCATTATTTCTTTTGTGAATTCATTTTCTTTATTTTGACATTAAAATTAAATTGATATAACTTATAAAATTCGTTTGTTTAATAAAGCCATCTTGACAAAGTCAGAAGTGGGATTGATGCTCACACATACATACACAAAAAGTTGTGAAATTCGCGGAGCCTGTTGGATTTTAGTCAAGCTTTGCGACGCCGACGTCAACGTCAACGCAATTTCAAATTTTGAAGCAGAATTTTCAACGACTTTTCTGTGCATATTTTCGCAAAGTAGAAAATGTTGAAATTAGCAGATTTAAGCGCGAAGCAATTGGATTCGTTGCTAAAGGCGAAAGGTGCAACGGCCGCTGGTACAAAGGCGCAAAAGATTGCAGCTTTGCAGGATCTTTTACAAGGAGACGAAATAGATGCAGAAGAGTTGAGCGGTTGCGAGTCAGCTGGAAGGACGGATTTTCAGAATCAAATCAATGAATTGAAAGGGATGCTGTTAAATCTGACAACGGCAGTTGGTTCGTTAAGTATTCCGCCTCACCAAGGAGCATCAAGGGAGTCGTCAATAGGCAGTAATGGAGGGTCCAGCTCAGTTGCAGAATCAAGGTCAGTAGGTAGTGTAGCCGAAATAATTGGAGTTTTGCCAGATTATGATCCACTCAAAGAAGCAATCACATCAAGTCAATTTATCAAAAGAGTTGAGCAGTTGAAACGTGCTTATCATTGGCCAGAGGATGCTGTTTTGTTTGCGGTGCAGCATAAGCTGAAAGGATTTGCAAAGGAATGGTTAGATGCACAACCAGTATTTGGTGCTTGGTCGGAGTTTGTTCAGGCATTCGAGAATGATTTCCCATCGACAGATAGTCAAGCAGAAACGCATAAACAGTTAATGCGGCGCAAACGGAAAGCGAACGAAGATTTGGTGGAATATTTTTACGCGATGTTGACGATAGGTAGACGTGGTGCATTAGATGACACTTCTATCAATTCGTATATAATTAGCGGCTTAAACGATAGCAATATGACAAAAACTTTAGCAGCAATGAATATATCAACGTGTATGGAGCTGCTCAAATCACTTCGAAATTTATCATCGATGGCAGACACAAGTGTGCGTACAACTACAACGTCGTCAGTAGTGAGCAGAACAGAGGTTCAGGTGCAGGATATGGCGAAAAGGAAAAACGGTCCAAAGTGCTTTAATTGCAACGAGTATGGGCACATTGCGACAAAATGTCCACAGCCATCGCGAAAACCAAAGTGTTCAAAATGCTCTAAGATAGGGCACGACGCAATAAATTGTAGATCAGGTGCAAAGTCTGTAGTGGCAAAGGTTGCTGATGAATCAAAGGGTACCGTGCCACCGTTGATGAAGGAAGTAAAGCTGTTTGGAATTCAAGTTATGGCATTCATAGATACGGGTAGTGATTACTCATTGATTAGAGAGTCTTTAATCCCGGAAAATCAGAAAATCTCTACATATAAGCGTTTCAGAGGGTTTGGAGGTTCTGTGGTCGAATCATTTTTCAAGGTCGAAACTACAATTCAAGTTGGTGAGAGGTATATTGATGCACAATTCTATGTGATTAAGGACGAAATATTGCCATATAGTATTTTTCTTGGACGTGATATCCTTTGCTCTAAAAACGATGATACATTAGAGGAAGTAAGGATGCTTCAAAGTTATGATACGAGCCAATTTAAAATTAATCAACAACTTAACGATGATCAACGAAAGCAGATAGTCAACCTCATTCATGATTTCAAGGATTGTTTCACTGAAGGATTAGAAGGGCTGGGTTGTTGCAAGACGACAGCTATGAAAATTGAGATAACTTCAGAGCAGGCTATTGTAGGTAAGAGATATCAAGTTCCGATGGCACAACATAGTCGATTATCAGAGATACTAGCTGAATTGCAAGCGCATAACATTATACGCCCGAGTGTTTCTCCTCATGCAGCATCAGTACTTTTGGTGAAGAAAGCGAATGGTGAAGACCAGATGTGTATCGACTACAGGGCACTAAACGCAGTGACAGTTAAAAAGCAATACCCAATGCCAATTGTTGAAGAGCAACTGTCACGTTTAGCAGGTAACAAATATTTCACTATGGTCGATATGACCGCAGGGTATTACCAGATTCAACTTGAAGAGGAAAGCAAGAAGTATACGGCGTTCCTTGCTCACGAGGGTCTCTTTGAGCATAACGTTATGCCGTTTGGATTAATAAACGCGCCGATGGTGTTTCAGGAAATGATTATGAATGTCATCAAGCAGTTGGAAAATCGAAATTACATCACAAGCTATGTGGATGAAGTCATAATCGCTACGCCAACTGTAAGTAAAAATATTGAAGTTTTAACAGAATTTTTAGAGGCTGTGAAGCGAATCGGTTTGACGCTTAGACCATCGAAGTGTACATTTTTAAGAAAAGAGGTCAACTTTCCAGGACATGTAGTTAATGGTGAAGGTGTTTTGCCTGGGGAAGCGAAAACAGTTTGTATCAGAGAGTTTCCAACGCCAACTAATGTGTCTGAAGTGAGAAGGTTTCTCGGAATCACGGGTTATTTTAGAAAATTTGTGAAGGAATATAGCATCATGGCAAGGCCTCTAACATTCCTATTGAAGAAAGATACCGTATTCCAATGGCAACAAGAGCAAAATCAAGCATTTAATATGTTGAAGGTGGCGATAACCAGCAAACCAGTCTTGACACTGTTTGATCCAGCGAAGCAGCATGAAGTCCACACCGATGCAAGCTCCATAGGTTTATCTGGAATTTTGTTTCAAAAAGAAGGTGACGTCTTAAAACCAGTTAGCTATTTCAGTCGACAATGTTCCGATGCTGAAGGAAGATACACAAGCCATGAGCTCAAAGTTCTGGCAATAGTTGAAACATTACAAAGGTATAGGTTTTATCTATTGGGTCGACGCTTTCGGATAGTAACAGATTGTAATGCAATCGTCACCACAAAAGTTATGACACCACTTCCTCCACGTATTGCTCGATGGTGGCTCAAATTGCAGGAGTTCAACTACGAATGTGTTCATCGTTCAGGAGCACAAATGCCGCACGTTGATGGTATGAGTAGGGAGCCGATTTTACCACCGAAGGATGTGGAAACTGTAGCGGAGAATGTGATGCCAATATTTTTCAATTACGATGATAACTGGGTCATGTCGATGCAGCTTTAGGATGAAAAGTTACGCCAAATAATCATAGAACAGCGGGAAAAAGGTTCTCGTGCAAGGAAACAAAATCTGGATTTCGAGATATATGAAGGAAAACTTTACCGGAACGTGGATGGCAGAAGAAAATTGGTTATACCACATGGAATTCGATGGCGAATCACCAAAGCTTGTCACGACGATATGGGTCATTTCAGCGTGGAAAAAACAGTAGAGCGCATCTCAAAAGATTTTTGGTTTCCGCGTATACGACGGTATGTCAAGTCATATATTCAGACCTGTCCAGATTGTTGTTTAAATAAAGCAAAAGAAGGGAAAGCTGAGGGCGAGCTTCATGTCGAAGAAACATTGCCAGTTCCATTCCGGAATCTGCACATCGATCATCTTGGACCGTTTCCAAAAAGTAAGAAAGGTAACACTTGTTGATGCTATATTTCCCTTGCGATGGGAAATACAGCTGAGCTGTTTATCTAGAAATGAAACAAAAGAAACGACAGTGTTCAATTTGGTTAAGGTACTTACCGCTGGTTCCTTCACCAGACAGCTGCTCCCACTTCTCGTTTTTACTGCTATTACTGGATGCAACTTTGTTTGTACTGGTGCCCCTAACTCCGGCTATATCAAACACTCAGATAAATAAACGCACAAGTAAATCAAAACACTAGACGTTTGTTTCAAGTCCGATCACTAACTCATTTCTTTATTTTAAGATCACTTACCAGCTAGGGGTTTACAGATGCCTCTAGCTACATACATGTATGGTTACAACTTACATTATCTGTTTTCATACTATTTCGCAGTATTGCGAAATATATCTTACTTGGCTCTATTGACGTGCCCAATAAAGTCACATATCTATGATATAGGGGTCAGATTGCTTCCGCGTTGAACCCGCTGTTCTTTAATTCTTTTGCTTACCGTTCTTTACTAGCAGCTCCTAAAGGTATGCTAGCTGTTATTACTCTGGCAGTACTAAAACTAACGCGAGTATAGCCTTAGTACTGAGTTGAGTATGAATAACATCAAATCCCTAACGGTAGGCAATGAATATTTATAACAGCGTGTGATCAACACACAACATCCCTCCCCCCTTATGGAAGAAAAAGTTGTTGTTATGAAGTAACAACGACTTTTTCCTTCTGAAAGTAGTTTTAACTCTTTTTTTTTTTTTTTTTTTCTCTTTTAATTCCTAATTATTTCTCTAACTTAGTCGGCTACCTATAACTGTATTTAGCTCCTTTGGATCATGGCTCGCTGCTGCTTACCGCTGCTGCCGCTTGGTTCTTGCCTTGTGGGTCTGCTTTCGGTGCTTCGAGCTTCTGATGTTCTTCGGTGTGACATACCATGTTCTTGTTACATGCGGTTTGTAGGTTTAGCTGTTTTGTCCTTTGATTGATTTTGCCTGGCGGTGGCCAAAATCGGAACTTCTTCTACTTGCTACGTCAGGTCTTGCGGTTAGACTTCCTTGTGGCTAGAAGTCAGCTCCGCTGTTGTGTGCTGGAACGTTTATTTTGGCGTACGGACTATGTTTTGACTAAAAATCGACGCTTCTGCTTATGACTGGAAAGTTTATTTTTAAGCGCCTGGACTTTATTTTGGTTGAAAGTCGACGCTTCTGCTTACGAACCGGAACATTGCTTTTTAATGCGTTGGACTTGCAATTTTCGACAAGTCAACGCGTCTGCTTCTAAACTGGAACATTGCTTTTTAATGCGTTTGACTTGCAATTGGTGACAAGTCTACGCTTCAGCTTCTAACTGGACCATTGCTTTTTAATTCGTTTGACTTGCAATTGGTGACAAGTCTACGCTTCAGCTTCTAACTGGACCATCTACAGATGGTAATGCCGGTCATTTTAGACGTCTGACGCGGCCACGTGACAGGATAACATAGGAGTGGCACAACTCCGGCCCCCTCCCTTCCAACAAGATTGGATGTCATCTATGGATGACAGACAACTGATGATATTGAGTGTTGTTGTCTGTCCGAACATTAACGCATGCAACCATGGATCATCGTCACTCTAGGCTTTTTAACATCAACTTTCTTGGCTGTCCCTCTTTAGATTTCTCTCTCTGGTATCTCTGCTGCTATTGTCGTAACGCCGTACCATGATCCTTTGCAGATTCTATCTATTTTGTTAACGATTTTACTGTATATTTATCTAGTCTTTCCTAGCTAGTCCTATGCTTTCTAAATCAAATATTTTTATTTGCTAAAACTCTTGAAAATTGGTAATTATTAAATTTACCTATATACATGACATTGAACTTAATTCCTTATTTATTCTTATTTTTCATTATATTTCAACTCAAAACAAACAATTTTGCATTTTATACAATTCTGACATAATACATAAAATATTTAAAAATTTTTACTCTATATTTAAATACATTCTGGTTCTAAACTGAATCTTTGTTCTTCTGATTTGACAATTTCAAATTTACGTTATTTTAAAAATCAATTTTTACTTATGACTTGTTAGAATTACCTATTTAATTTTCGAAAATCATTTAATAATTTTTTACTTATTGTTATTTACTTCTCAATCAATCAATTAAACCTAATAATATTTTCAGAATTCACATTTACTTAACATCATTCAATTAAGATTCTACAATTTACTTGGTTATACTTTATTTGGGACTTATTTCCCTGTTTTCTATGTATGTAGACTTCTCTTGCTACAAATCCTTAACAAATTATACAAAAATATTTTCATAACATTTTACTTATTTATTTTTATTTACTGCTTCAAAAAAAATTTTTTTTTTTTTTTTTTTTTTTTTTTATATTTTCCGATTAAGATTTTTCAATTTTCTTGTACATACTACTTTACTTTATATATCTTTAATTAAATTTATTTTTCTTTCAATTATTATTTTAATCTACTTTTAATCAATCAATATCCTTAGCAGTTTTCAACTGATATCTTACAATTTCCTTTTACCTTCTATTAAATTATATTTTATTTGGGATTTACTTCCCTATATCTTATTGTTATACCTTAGTTTTTACTTATGAAAAACCTTATTTATACCTATTCAACTCTATCTAAGTTTTGCAACCTTTTCCATATTTATATGCATTTAGCACTGTTCATGCATATAAATATGATCCATATGACGGCATTGCATTCCGTTTAGTTAAAAACTTTAATTAAAGTTATCTTTCGCTCCAATTTTTTTTTTTTTTTTTAATCATTATGTTAAAATTGAACTATTAATCCCCAATGGATATACTAAGCCAATTAAGCTTTCTAAATCTATAGTTACTTATTTGTTGTAGTAGAATAAAAATTCCAACTTTCTTTCTCCCCTTTAATTTTTTCTTTCAGTGTACGAACTGATAATTAAATCGCTAACAGTAAATTGTCCATTAGGGTTGTTCACCTCTTACAATTTCTTAAACCGATTTTTTATTGCTGATATATGTGGATGCACATACATGCATCCAAATATATTTCGTTGCATAGTCACGATTATATTTACAGACTTACGCAACTTCAGCAATTCGTTTATTGTATATATGTATATGCATACGTATATTAACTTGCATACAAATATATATGTATGGTGCTAAAAAAAAATAAAAATTTTAAACGTTTTAATTTTTTGTTTAATTGTCTGTTCATTGTCCTATGCTAGTGCGTTTTTCGTCGAATCTTCATTTGAGGGTTTCATATTTCAACTGCAGTTGCCGTCATTGCTAGGTGCTACTGTCGGTTCTAACGATCCTAAGGCGTCCAGCTTCTGATTGCGCTGCTAACCCCTCCCGCAACCATTGTTGTTGCTAGGTTCAGTTCGAGTGCCCTAAGTTTATTATTTACTATCCACGCTCCTACTAGGAGTATAATTACTATCCCCGTAATCGCGATCACTAGGACATAATTGACCGCTGTAGCCCTTTTTTTATGAAAACTAAGTTCCTCTATTTTTTCTATGTTTGCAATATGTTCGATTACGAGATCGTCGAACGAAAGTCTTGTTGCTGTTAAGTTCATTTCCTTGGATGTTGGAATAAGGAAATGATACTGTATTTTGGCTTCTTCATTACTATACTGTTGTCCCTCTATTGTAATTACACAGTTTCTGAAAGCTATTAAATAGTTTCCTTCCAGCCCGATGTGGCTGTGGTCGCAGGCGCTGTTTAAAGTGACGTTCTGTAATGACCTTCCCAGAACTAAACCTGACCTAATCTCCGTTAACACCTGGTGACCCATTCCTTTTTGTTCGCAGCTATTTTTAAAAATACAAAGATCTGACCTTTTCCATTCCTTGATGCTTCTATTTCCTTCCCAGCCATAGTAAGTGGTGTTTACTCTAATCACCTTAGTTGGTTCAAAATTCAGGGCCCTTCCACTACGATTTGGGACAGGAATTAATAATATAACCGGTACAGCAATAAAAAAATCTGGTACCTGCACAACAAAAATTATCTCATTATCTTGGTACTCCCCCAAGGCTAACTTTATGTTCATTAACTTTTCGAAATCAATGTCATATTTTTCTATTTCTTCATTTGTCAAAATATTATTCACCATTATGTTTGATCTAGCAGCTGCTATGTTATTCTGAATATGTTCTACTTGATTCTCTAACGTTTTTATCTTCAACAGTATATCTAGATAAGCCAACTTCCCGTAAAGCTTCCTATTATCGTTTCTAATATCGTTGTACTTGTCTAAAAGTTTTCCTCTATCATTTTCTATTGTTGTTTTTAATAGTGTAAATGTCCTGTTAAAATGATTGTTAATTTCAATATTTTTATTTAGGTTCTCGATTGCCTTATGGTTATTTTGATCAACTACCCTTAAATGCTCTTCTATCTCTTCTCGATCGTCCGCGTCCATGGTACCATACAACCACTTCATGCCTTTTCCCACCAAATTTATTAACCCGCGACGCATCCTATGTGGGATAAGCGTATGCAATTTACCCCTCAAAATATTCAACTGCAGGTTTAAAACTTCACTGTCAACAAAGGCTTTTCTGCTTATGTTCACCGATAGGTCGCTTGCAATTTCTATCATTTCATTATCGTCGATAAATTCTGTGTGGCTAATTTCCGTCTCTAAACTGTCAATCAAATTTACCACCTCATTAACATTAATCCTGTGTATAATCGTACTGTAATTTTGAACTACTGTCAAGTTGTCCAGATGAATCTCCGCATATCCGGCTTGCGTTTCCAACTTCTCAACTACCAGATGCGTATCCACCCGAAAAATCATTATCCAGAGCAATACTAGTCCAAACTCTCCTGTTATCATCTTGCTGATCGAACGGTTAGCAATACCTGTAAAAAAAACATCTCAGGTTATTTCCCGCCCTTTACATCGTATGTATTTGTATCTGTATTTAATGCTGAGTTAAATCCATATGTCGGCTTTACCCAACGTAGCGGAAAAAAAAAAAAAAAAAACCTAAAATTCTTCATTGTGTATCTCCTAACACCGCTTCGCGTTCCCTTCACTTTTTACTTTTACTTTACTTTTTATATTTTTTTTTATTTTTTAAAACAATCCCTAATACTTCCGCTTAGCTAAGGGATTTTCCTCCCCGTTATTTTGTATAAAATCGGCCAAAAGTTTTACAATGTTGCCAAATACAATAATCACGTTTAAATCAATACATCAATATGGACCTTTCCAAGAGTTGCTTCAGCTGCGTCTGCCAGGAGGAGATGCCTGGGACGCAGCAAACAATCATCGATTTCCTCGACGAATGCGTCGAGGAGATCAGGCGGACCAACTGGGACCCGCCATCGTACTACCTGGAGTTGCTGTCATGGCTGCAGCATATTCGAGGCTGGAACGTAAGCCCGGCAGTCCTCGGAGGAGTGGCCGCCGGTTTTATTCGTTTGCGGCGTGAGACCGACGTTGGTCTCACCGTGCCCCCGTTCATACGGGGGTACCTTGCTGCCGCCCGGCGACACCGGTGCCAGCATCCATAAATTGACGACATTTAATACAAATTGTCCTAGTTAAAAATTTTTCCTTTGTAAAACAAAAACTTAAAAATAAAAAACAATAAGCAATAAGCATAAAATCTAAACTGTTTTTCCTTATTCATTTCTTCTTTACCCTTTTCCCTTCGGAATTTTCAGGTTTAGGTTGCTCCATAAAAAAAAACAATAAACATAAAGTTTAAACTGTTTTCCTTTATTTATTTCTTCTTCACCCTTTTCCCTTCGGGATTTTCAGGTTTAGGTTGCTCCATAAAGAAAACAATAAACAAAAAACATAAACATAAAATTCAAACTGTTTTTCCCTCTTATTATTTTTCATTTTATATTTGCCGAATCAGCACTTTATGGTTTTATGTTTCTTCCAGTTATGCGTCCAAACAGAGCGTTTGGTTTTTATTTTTAGGTTCAACCGCATTTTACTTGGTTTCCAGCTTTCGATCGCAAACAAACGGTCAATCAAAGAAAGAAATCCAGCTGAAGTAAAATATTTTAATTTGTGAAAAAGTTCAGTGTAGAGAGAAAAGTTTGCATTTTTATGTTGCTGTTGAACTGTAAAATGGCGACAAGACAAAAGTGTACCAAATTAAATAAATTTGCAACAACGTATTATTCATCGGCCAGCAAACCAAAGTGATTTAATTGAATAGATTTGTTTGTTGAAATAGATCTCCGGTGTTGCATAAAAATTTAACTTCATTGAAATCAGTGTGAGAATATAAATCTATGCAGTTTTCAGTCGACCACGTGCACAGCCAGCAAATGGATTCCGCCTCGATTGCCGTGCCAAAGCGCCCACTTGGTTCTTCCGTCACATATGGCCTTTTCACATGCCCTGATTGCTCCACTGTACATCGCAACTTGGGTGTACCTTTGTCTTTTGTGCATTCTACTAATTCGGATACCAACTGGACTTGGTCACAATTGTGTCAAATGCAATTATGCGGCGATGCCAATGCCGTATTTCATAATATGTATTTTATGTGCATTGTGCGTTCATGTGCACACAGAATTGATAAATTAACTAGTGACAACTATTTTATTTCCTTTTACAGTTGTTACTGGAGCAACGGACGCATTGAAGCTGTACACTCGGTTGCCGTAAGTGCCATTCCCATTGCTTATACTGCCCTCAAAAGTTTTAAATTTCTTTTCTTTTAATAGATCCCATCGGACCGTTTATTCCCGCCTATCCAGCCAAAGATAACCTCCTGCCCGAGATTCGCTACGTCCGTTAATTCCGGACCTGGTAGATAAATAAGTAGAACCTGAAATTTTTCCTTTCTTTGTCCTCTATAAGCATTTCCACTAAACATTCTCTCTTTTTTCTCCACAGATTTCGACCACCCCCTCATCAACCCGCTTCTATGAGTAACGTGAGTTGTTTCTTATTTTCATTATTTTATTTTTCCCCTTTTATACTTATGTGTATACCTTTTTCGGTTATTTATTATTACAATTTTGATTTATCCGAGTCTGGGGTATACTGCGTTGGTTAGTGTTGGTCAGTTTATTAGTAAAATCGTTAACAATATGAGACGAAACGCGCGAAATCTTCAACCGTGTTCATACATGACGTGACCCTTTTTCCACCTTTCATTTCTCTTACCCCCCTGTTAATCACGATCGGAAACAACAAAATTTTGTATGTATAAATGCTTAGTTGCACGAATCTCGCACCGCTCGTCGTCTACCCAATTCGTACGGTGTTAAACATTCAGTGAGCTTTATACCGCTGGTTACGACGCAACCATTCGTGATGGAACAAACTCTTATTGACAACGCACCAACTGCGCGCTCCCCTGATAACCACACCTCTCAAAACCCGGGAACAACAGCCCCCACCGGAGCAGTTGGAGGTACCCACCCCAAGAAAATTTCCGTGGCGGAATATATTTCTATGAGAGGGCCCCCTCCAAAGCGCAAGCAAAGACGCGGTGGCCGCCGTTACAAGAGAAGTGTTGAGCTCGCCAAATTACGAGATCAACTAAATGACTGCAAGAATCCCGCGGCCCGCGCCTCCCTCACGCAGAGGATTGCTGACATACATAATAATGTTTAGACGAAAATATTCATTACGATGTACAATTACGCTTAGAAACAATAAAAACCACAAATAAAAATCGAAATAAAACTTGTTTGTCCCATTGTTTTTACAGAAAACATCTCGCGTAACCAGAGTTGTGTTCCTAGAGTTAGCTATCTATCCATTCCCATAACTTCCCACACTAGATCTTAGCTTCCTAATTTTCCCCTACCTTTGCAATATACTACAATTTTTACATAGAAATTTATCATCAAGCTCATATTTTCCAATTTTCATGCATTTCGCTAAAAGGTTCGTTGCTGTTGCTATTGATATTTGACTTGTTATACTTCTTATGTTTTACTTTCCTTATCGTATGCATTAACCGCTAATATTTTAAACAAAACCCCAAAACTTCCCCACCATCTCGTTGTTCCCCCTTTGTTACCTTGTTGTTACAACGAAAATGCAATTCAATTTCATAAATGCAACCTACGCATTAAACGCTACTCCGTTTATTTTTTTTTTTTTTTTTTGTTTAATTTTGGCTTTTCCTCTGTTTCTTTCCAATGTTTGCGCAAGTAAATTCATACGCAACTTAATTACCATATTAATTTTTAAATAATTAAATTGCCATGTCGATTACCCCGCTGGCACCTGGGCCTCTCATTACCATTTTAGAAATTGTTTGAATTTGTCAATTCAATTTTGCTGATAATTTTTCCGCTACTATGTATCTGACTCTTTCGTCATTCGCTTATATTACTCGGAGTTGGGTGTACCGTGCTGGTTAGTAAAGATTAGTAATTCTGTAAGTGGTTAGCTGTTAGTACATTAGTTATTAGTAACTCATTTATTTACAATACGCAGTACCCTGATGCTCCGTAATATATTTCATAATTAGCGTTTCAGTAAATCGAAAAACTCTATCAGCCACTTAGCATGTTTCTTGTTCTTGCATTAAAACAATTTCCCGTTAGTTTATTGAAACTGAAAACTTTTAGTAATGCACGTCGGCGACGCTCAAACCCCCCGTTACCAAAAAGACGTGGCATTCAAAGATTTTACCGCATTTTCCGGATTTACCCGTTTAATACTTTTGGAGGATCGCTCTGTACCAGTCATTTAGACTTATGCGAAACCTGCACTCTCGCTCATTTATCTACATTTCTTTTCCACGTAATGTTCGTTTATGTGACATCAACTGTTTGTGTTCTTTGAAAGGAAAACCCCCTTTTAATTCTCTTTTTTTTTTATATATATGTAAAGTTAACATAGTATACTGCGGATGGTTGCTTAGGCATTGAACAATTTTAGTAGGTTATTGTGTATCTTTTTGCGTTTGCTCTTGACGACAATCTCCGTTGTCACTGGCCCGCCTACGTCAGATACCTCGAAGGGACCGATCCAAATGGGGGAAAACTTGTTTTTCCTGGTCTGATTTTTCATCAAAACCTTATCGCCCTTTTTAAATACGACTTTGTTTATTGAACTGTCGTACTGCTTCTTCGCTTGCTCCTTGGCTTTATTCTGGTTGTCTCTGACGATTTCATGCGCTCTCTGTATCTGAAATTTTAAAACTTTATTTTGGTCGTCAGCGTTGTAGACCGGTGAACATTTCCTCTTCAAATTGGTTGGTAACTCCCTATCGAAACCATACAAAGTGCCAAACGGTGTTCGCTTCGTTGACGTGTGCACTGTGTTATTATGCACGTGCATAGCCGTCGCTAACCACTGATCCCAATTTGAACCATCCTCCTTCACGAAACTTCTGAGGTATTCTGCTAAAGGCCTATGACTTCTTTCCAATGAGCCATTCGCCTGGGGATGATATGGGGTTATATGTAGCTTTTTGATACCCAGCAACTTGCACGTATCCGAAAAAAGCTTCGAAACAAAATTGGTACCATTGTCGGTGACCAAAACCTTCGGAACATTATACCTGGCGATGATCTCGCTGTAAAAATACCTAGCCACTGTGCTTGCCTCCGCATCGGCCATGGCCGCACACACCATATATTTGGAGTGATCGTCCTGAAAGGTTAGAATATATTTGTTTTCGGACGACGACTCTGGCAACGGCCCCACAATATCCATGTACACCTTATTAAAAGGTACTTCAGGCGTATCTGTCAGGACCATAGGCATTTTCGTCAGTTTTGAACTTTTGTTTATTTGGCATTTTGCGCACCTTTTTACGTACTCCTTCACGTCTCTTTGCATACCCTTCCACCTGAACTGCTTTCTAATCCGCAGAAGAGTTTTGCCTGCACCCTGATGTCCCCCCAATGGAGTGTCGTGGAAATCTTTAAGTACTGTTTCAATTTCCTTTGGATCGACTAGTATCGTGACATTTCTCTTCACCATATCTCCCGCTGGTGTGTCAGGATCCACCCCAGTCTGCTGTCCCACTACCCCTTGGTCGACGACCTTGGCTTTGGAACGCGTCTGCACCACTGTAATTTGTTTATTCGCTTGTGACAGACGGCTCAGTGCGTCTGCGTTTAAATTCACTTTCCCTGGCTTATATATAATTTCGAAGTCATATTCTGACATTTTATGTCTAAACCTCGCTAGCCGTGAGGTTTGGTCCTTTAAATTCGCTATTCCACGTAGCGGCTGGTGATCCGTATAAATTTTGAAATGTCTTCCTAGAAGATAGGCCCTAAAATTTTTCGCAGCCCATACTATCGCAAGAAATTCTTTTTCTATGGTTGAATACCTTTTTTCCGTGTCGCTAAGCGCTCTACTAGCAAAGGCTATGGGGTTATCCTCACCCACTTTCCCCTGCGACAGGATCGCTCCCAATGCTTCATTGCTGGCGTCAGTCGTCAGCAAAAATTGCTTAGAGAAATCCGGATACACCAGGATGGGTGGTGACATAATTGCTGTTTTCAAATCCTCGAACGATTTTTGGCACTCAGGTGTCCACTCAAACTTGGCATCCTTCCTCAACAGCTTGTTTATTGGAAGCGCCATACTTGCCGTATCTTTGATGAACTTTCGGTAGTAGTTTACAAGGCCCAAAAATGCCTGCACGTCCTTTCTATTCTTTGGCACCGGAATGCTTTTCACACACTCTACTTTTTGTGGATCTGGCAATGCGCCCAGTTCCGAGCACTTGTGTCCTAAATACACGACTTCGCGTCGCAAAAAGTTACATTTTTCGGTGTTTAGTTTTAAACTGTGCCGCCTCAACACTGTAAAAACCTTACGTAACCTATCCTCGTGCTCTTGCAGATTCTTTCCATAGATTACTATGTCATCCAAATATACAAAGCACTCCAGTCCTTGAAGTCCTGTGAGGATATGATTCATAATACGTTGAAAAGTGGCTGGCGCTCCAGTTAAACCAAATGGCATTCTAGTGAATTCAAAATGCCCCAGCCCTGTGCTGAACGCAGTTTTCTCCCTATCCGTTTCATCCATTAACACCTGATGGTATCCACTTGCTAAATCCAAGGTAGAAAAATATCGGCTGTGACCCAGCTGATCAAGAATTTCATCAATCCTGGGTATTGGAAAAACTTGTTTGATAGTTGCCTCGTTCAATTTCCTAAAATCTATTACCAATCTCCATTTTTTATTTCCATCCTTTCCACTCTTTTTGGGTACTAATAAAAGTGGCGAATTCCATGGAGAGGTGCTTGGAGCGATTATTCCATCATCCAGCAACTTTCCCACTTGCTTATTAATTTCATCCCTATGTGAATGCGGTAACCTGTACTGTTTCTGGTTGATCGGAGGCTGCCCCACCGGTGTCGGGATTTCATGCCTCAACACCGGGGTATATGATAACGCATCCCCCTCTAGCAAGAAAATGTCATGGAAAGACCCACACACATTTTCAATGGAGGTTTTTTCCTCAACGCTTAGGTTCGGATCCAAATCAATCGACTCGAAAAGTTTACTTATCCTTGCTTTGAAATCCTTCTCCCTAACTACGTTAATCGTGCCATCCATGGCCAATTTATACTCTTTATAGTTGGAAAATTTTGGGCAACTAATCGAATCGAAGACATAC
This sequence comes from Calliopum simillimum, assembly GCA_951812925.1. Taxonomy (NCBI): domain Eukaryota; kingdom Metazoa; phylum Arthropoda; class Insecta; order Diptera; family Lauxaniidae; genus Calliopum; species Calliopum simillimum. Next base: position 75,958,264 of record OX638369.1, read on the forward strand.
TCTTCTTCGGAAGCATTTAACACAGTGGCGTACGCCACCCCGTTTTCCACTTTAGTCAACGATTCACCCAAATAAACCCCCTGCGAGAGTTCCTGTTTGTGAATTACTATCTCTCCCTCCTTCGTTTTTACTCGTAGAGGCACTATTCTTGCAGTTCGAGGTTGCACTGCTATCAACGTGTTGCATGAAATGCCGTCCATTTCATTCAGCGACTTCAATTTAAACGCGAATATCTCATTCCTTTGATCATTATAAAAAATCAACTTTTTATTCATAGCATCAATTATGGAGTGATTCCACAAATTGTCCCTACCTACTATTCCATCAGCAGGGACCCCACGATTTAACGGTACAACGTGCAACGATAAACTCAGATCAGTCTGATGCCTATGAACAATATTGGTCACACCTAAAGTCGTGATTTGACCACCAAAAGCTCCACTCAAATCTTTTGTCACAGACGTGTCCAACACTATCTGCTGTAACATTGAGTCCTGCTTTACCAAGCTTGCGTCGGCCCCCGAATCCACGAGTAAAATGAGTTTTCCATTTTTAGCACCCTCGCATGGAACCTCAATGAACACATCATTTTTAGCCTCACAAAGTCCAATCAAAAAATTTTTACTGCTGAAATCCACAGCACACCCCGCAGCAATCTCGTCAGCCGCAATCCTTGCTGGCCGCTCAGCTACTACCACAGGTAACTCACGGTATTTTCCCATACCGTACTCTATAGTGACCGTTCCCACTTTATCCGCTGTGGGCTGGGCCACCGGTCGTACAGCCTGTACATTTAGCTCCTTTGATCTCGTCCCTTCAACTGGCCTCCCGACCGCTCCTTTTATGTCCTGGGCCATCACCTCTATTTTATTCACATCCTCTAGTACCTCCACTTCATTCATCCTGCCGCCCTTATCGTGGTGAGGATTCCTTTCTCTAAAATTTTCACAATTTCGTCCTGATAACAAGCACGTATCCACTACAGCCACCTGCGTTTGATTAACTGTACTTGTTTTCCCAGAACTTTTCTGTTTGACAAACCCACTCTTTCTACTACTTGCCCCCTTTAGACTCGAAGATTTTTCCTTGCGAGGGAAAATACAGCTGAGCTGTTTATCTAGAAATGAAACAAAAGAAACGACAGTGTTCAATTTGGTTAAGGTACTTACCGCTGGTTCCTTCACCAGACAGCTGCTCCCACTTCTCGTTTTTACTGCTATTACTGGATGCAACTTTGTTTGTACTGGTGCCCCTAACTCCGGCTATATCAAACACTCAGATAAATAAACGCACAAGTAAATCAAAACACTAGACGTTTGTTTCAAGTCCGATCACTAACTCATTTCTTTATTTTAAGATCACTTACCAGCTAGGGGTTTACAGATGCCTCTAGCTACATACATGTATGGTTACAACTTACATTATCTGTTTTCATACTATTTCGCAGTATTGCGAAATATATCTTACTTGGCTCTATTGACGTGCCCAATAAAGTCACATATCTATGATATAGGGGTCAGATTGCTTCCGCGTTGAACCCGCTGTTCTTTAATTCTTTTGCTTACCGTTCTTTACTAGCAGCTCCTAAAGGTATGCTAGCTGTTATTACTCTGGCAGTACTAAAACTAACGCGAGTATAGCCTTAGTACTGAGTTGAGTATGAATAACATCAAATCCCTAACGGTAGGCAATGAATATTTATAACAGCGTGTGATCAACACACAACACACTCATCTAATTGTTGCCGTCTGTTCATTTAGCAAGTACGTTATCATAAAAGCTATAAGAAATACAAAAACTACACCTGTTATCGCAACTCTTCAAGAGATGATGACGATTTTTGGACAACCATTACGAATAACAAGTGACCGAGGTACGGCTTTCACCTCGAAAGAGTTCCAAGCTTTTGTCGACAAATGGGGTATACAACATGTGAAGACTGCCGTAAGAACACCAAGGGCAAATGGACAAGCAGAGCGTGTTAATAAAACAGTTTTAGCATCTTTAAAGTGTACAACGCAAAACGTTAGAGAATGGGACTTGGCACTTCCAGCATTACAGTGGGCTATCAACTCGCAGAGCAATGCTACAACTAAGTTTTCTCCAAATGAATTAATTTTAAATTACAATGCGAGAGAAGTTAGCCAGAATCGTCTTATACAAGCAGTACAAGCTGAAACCGACACCGAACTGGACAATAGCTTTCGTCTAGAAGAAGCCGCAGCGAATGCTGATATTGAAAAACAAAAGTGGAAAAAACATTACGACACCAAACACCTAAAGCCCCGAAAGTATGTTGATGGAGATCTCATATTAGTAGATCATGTGCCAAGTGCAACAGGTGAATCCCATAAACTGGAGCCATTGTTCAAAGGACCATACATCATCACGAAAGTTTTGGACAACGATAGGTATGTGGTTGAAGACCTACCCGACGTACAGCGAACGCGTAAACGCTATACAGGTGTTTTTGCAAGTGACCATGGTGCCCACTTGATCCCAGTTTGGATAATGATGTTCCCGATGAAGCAGAGTATGAAGAGTCGTCCAGGAGTGACGATACATCAGGAGAGGCCGAGTTGTCAAGGGATTTTTAAACAATTAAATTTATGTGGCAACATTGTTCAACTCGGCTGTCAATTGAAAATAGAAGAAGACAGACGTCGGCTCGGCTAAAGATAATTTTTGATAATTAATTTTTTTCATTTTAAATTCTTTCCATTGTTTCTTTTTAAAAAATCATTATTTCTTTTGTGAATTCATTTTCTTTATTTTGACATTAAAATTAAATTGATATAACTTATAAAATTCGTTTGTTTAATAAAGCCATCTTGACAATAGCAATCTATCGATGATGCAATTTCAGATACATGTTGCATATCAAATTAAAGCAAATAAATTGGGCTTCCTAAATTAGTTATTAAAATTATAGGTTAATAATAAATTTTTTGGGAAAAATAACGGTTTTTTGAGAAAAAAATGGGGTGCATTTTTGAAAAATTGTCATATCTAGAAAACTATCACTCATAATGTGCAATTTTTTTACATTCGCATGATTTCAGCTGTGCTACCAATCTTGTCGATTCGTTTCATTTTTCTGACGAATCTTGCCGACTCGCGATCGCTGCTAAGGCCTTAAAAGCAATAAGCCTTTTAATCATAGTTCCGAATGTTTATTTTGATCTAATAATAAAAGTGGAATACTGGCCTCCTGGGGTGAAAGTGAAAAAATTTCCAACAGGAACCTACTGTTCTAGCAACTTCGTAGTGCCTAACGTCGATGATGAGTTACAAACTTCATCCATTGTCAACTATGCTGCATCGCATGCACTACAATTTTCGTCAGTACTGCTTCCGTTACCTTCGCCTTTTTTGATTTTGTCAGCTAAGCGAGACACAGCAGTGCAGTTACTCTCATTGCAAAAATTTAACAATTTAAATATTTCCCAGCAAACAATTTATTCTTTGTATTACCAGAATGCTGGTGGTATTAGAACGAAGACATCACAATGTTAACTAGCAACGTCTCTTTACGGTAATGATATTTTTGCATTAACGGAAATTTGGCTTCATAAAGACATTTCAAATTCAGAATTTTTCGATAAAATCTATAATGTTTATCGCCTTGATCGCTGTCCTATTACAATGGACCGAGAAAGAGGTGGTGGAGTATTGATAGATGTCCGGTCTAACCTAATTACTAGACATGTTTTTTTGTCTGATGCCATCAAAGATATAGAACAGTTATGCGTTCAAATTAGTTTTGTTGCTAATAAATCCATTTTATTATATTATATCCTATATACCTCCAATTAGTGATATAATGTTGTATGCAAAACACTTAAATAACATTACTTACTTTATAGATTATTTATCGCCTAATCAAGAAATCATTGTTTTGGGCGATTTCAATTTGGGCAATATTTTATGGGCATTTCATGATAAAAATTTATTGCTTTTTAATTTGAAATCTGATATTGAGTCATTGGTAACAAGCTTTTTTTGTCGAACGGTCTTCAACAAATTAATTCGTTTAAAAATGATATTAAAAATGATATTTGGATGTGGTTTATGTTTCAAATGATTTAAAAGCGTCATGTGACTTAAGCCTAGACCCTATTTGTAATAATAGCATACACCATAAAGCTTTAAGCATCAGTTTCGAATCCTACAAATTCGAAAAAATGTCTGATGATAATTCTGTAATTTATTGTATGATTACGCGAGAGGAAATTTTTCGGAAATTCACACATTTCTGCAATCGATTGATTGGTCAATCTGAAGATCGACTGAATTAGTTGTGGATGCTTATAATATATTAATTAATAAATATAAAATTGCCATTTCTAGCTTTATTTCTAAATGTATGGAAAGTTATTGCCTTCATTCAATTCAATTCAATTTATTCTTAAAAACAAAAGATTTCAACTGTACATGATAATACATAGAGTCTTTTAATAGTGCATCAGTGCTTACAAATGAATCAGTTCACACATTATTAAATAAAAATTTAAAATATAAATAATTAAATTAATTAATTATTATTATAATATATTTTTTTTTTACTAACAGGCTATTAACATAAAAACCTAAGTACTGCCAATTTAAAATATGTTTTTCTTTTTTCGGATTTTATATCACTTGGTAGAGAAATCCACAGTTTAATAACACTGACAAAAAATATTCTTTGAGACGTTAAAAATTTGGACATGGTTGCGCAAACACTATTTTTTTTAACAAATATTTAGGACAACGTTCATATATGAACCTATGTAGAAAAATTAAATTTCTAAAATTTAAGTATGAGACCAATTCGCGATTTAGAATCTTTATTGCATAACCCGGTACATGATCATACTTTCGCTTAGAGTACATATATCTTGCAGCATTATTAAGAACTAACTGAATTTTTTGCTTTGATCCACTATCCAAATTTCCGCAAACTAGTTCACCGAAATTTAAAAGTGGAACAAGGAAAACTCATATTAATTTCAGCTTAATATCTTCTGCCACAAATGACGCTGAATGCCGTAGTTTCCTCAGAACATTGTACATTCTACATATCATATAGTTCACATGATCGCTGCTGCTTAGGTTGGAATTTATCTTAAAACCTAAGTTTAAAACAGATCTGTCAAACATAATATGAATTTCCATCATATTTAAATATGACAGGTCTGCCAGATCATAAGTTGAATGGGAAATGGGCAATACCTTTATTTTAAGGACGTTGATGTTCAATTTATTATATTTGACCCACTCACAAATTGAAAATAGATCCTCATTCACCCTTTCGATTAAGTCTTCACAGAGTCCCCTAGGTCTAGAAAGGTAGACCTGAGCATCATCCGCGTAAAGGTGAATGGAAACACTTTTGCAACAATAAACTATATCATTTATAAAAATACTGAATAGTATGGGTCCCAAAATTGACCCTTGCGGGACACCAGATGTAACTTCTTTCAATTCAGAATATGAGTTCTTTATTATTACTCTTTGTTGTCTATGAGTCAAATAACTTTTAAAAAGTTTGGTTTGCATTGGAACCAAAACCAAAATAGTTTTCTATTTTTTTTTAATAATAATTTATGGTTAACTGCATCAAAAGCTTTTGAAAAGTCAAACAAAACCAAAAGGTTGGCTCATCTCTATCATATGCAGGACGTATATCATCTAAAATTTACACAACGGCAGGTGCACAACTGTGTCCCGATCTATAACCATACTGATATTCTGTAAGCAAATTGTTTTGATCTAAATGAGTCATAATTTAGCATGTCAAGATCTTTTCAAACGCCTTTGAGAGAACCGGAAATATGCTAATCGGTCGAAAATCTTGAGGCAAAGTCGCATTATTTCTTTTAGGGACTAGTGTAACCTCTGCTATCTTCCAAGTTTCTAGATACACAGATGCTGTTATAGAAAAATTAAAAATATGAGTTAGGCAAGCAATAATACTACCAAGAATGATCTTAATAAACATGAGGCTAATTCCTTCATGCCCCGTCGCATCAGATTTGATAGCATAAATACTTTTTACTACTTCGTCTTCAATTACTGTCATAAAATTAAATTTTGGTTCCAAGCTGCACTCGCATTGCTCATTCATTACCCGACTAGAAATTTTCTTAGGCATGCCTAAAAATACATTAGGCCCTAATTGGGAAGCAATGAGGTTAGCCTAAATTAGGAATGCCTATTACTTGCCTAGTTAAGTAGGCTTTGGGTTTGCCCAAATTAAGTTTAAGTATGTAATGCGATATTAATAAGAACATTTAAAGCTGCTCCCAAATTAAATAATGTAAACGTACGAATAAAATGTTTGTTCTAATCTTTAAGATAAAATAATATTTATTAAAAACTTTAATTTTTTAAGTGCTTTTATTGCTCTCAAAAAGTAACATTTTCATTTAATTAGTATACAAAAAATATCCCCATTAATATGAAAGTTTAAAAATATTCAAGACAGCAATTGTAAGGCAGCTATTTTAATGTACTTTAATG